>CP136866.1:30983854-31019971 GCA_033000465.1 Sciaenops ocellatus | reverse complement strand
CTAACCACTTTCTACCCGGGCCCTAACCCTAATCACTTTTTCTAACCCCAACCCTGTTGTTTAGCCCTAACCCTAACCACATTTTACCCTGGCCTTATATAATTGATGAGAATCATTAAAAGATTATTAAAACATTTAATATGGTGGGGTAGAATAAATAGTAACATATTGATTTAGGTCTAAAATACATATAAAATTGATTATAAATTGATATACTAAAATACATTATAAAAAATATTATTGTTAAAAACATTATTCTTTTTATTTCATTCAAGTTCATTTATTTTATTCAATTCATGTAAATTCATGTAGATCAAGGTAAGTTCATTCAATTTCATGATAATTTAGGTGATTTGGTTATTATAGGGCTGAAAAATAAGAGGGAAGAGTTCATAATACATTTTGCGAATCTAAAAAGGCGAATATAACATTTGGCGAACAGAGCGTATAAAAGGGGTGAAAGCCTACAGAGAGCTCATTCTTGCTCTGGCGCTCATGCTGTGCACATCATTCTCCAGCTACCTGACGCTAGTGTTTTTTTAGTGTGTCATAGGCCTGAAGAAGACCCAGGAAGGGTCGAAACGTCGCCCAGACACACCCTCCCTTAGTTGTTTATTGTTTTTCTTTTAAAACTAATTCATTTTTATTTTATTTAAAAAAATTAATATTTTTTTAACTTTTAATTGATATTTTGATTTAAAAATAACTTTCAAACTCACCCAAAGTCATGGGTGAGTTCTTTGACGACGGATGGACTCTCGTCCAGCGCGGCGGACGCCGCAGACGAGACCGCCAGCCACTCCAGCAGTACGGGAGGGGGGGGCGGATGGAGCGAGCACCTCCCATCTCCAGATGGGGATGGGATCAGTCCCCTCTCCCTAACCGGCCAGTGCCTCCACCCCGTACCTCCCGATACTACGGTCCCCAATCCAGGTCGTTTGCGGACGTGGTCCGCCAGGAGTTTCGAGGACCTCCTCGTAGACTTGTTTCTCCGCGAGCTGATAGGTCCGATGGGATCAAGAGACAGGCAGCAGGTCCACAATTTCGACTGCTGACTAGGAAACTGCACACAGTTATTAAGATGGTGCATCATCTCCAGAACGTGGCACCCAAGATAGGGAGACAGCCGCCCAGGATGATTGCCAAGATGGTGGATGCCCTGTCGGGGATGATAAGACCAGCTTCCCCCACCGATAAGACGATGGGGATGATCAAAGGGAATGCAGAAAATTGGGGTTACAATACCCAGCTTATTCTGCAGGATCACTATGAGGATGGTGTGGCAACGCTGTTGGAGGAGATTTCCGGGCTCTCAGTACGTGATTGGAAGGAGCCTTTTGAGGTGGCGGTTAGATGGGCCAAACGGAATTTGCCGCATGTTAACCAAGAGTCTATTGACCACGCACAGGCCCTGGTTACGGCCAGATTGGATGGTGACAACCAACCACAGTCTGTTCGAGCTACAGATCAGCCTCGAGGACCGATTGAGGCCATCAGCCGGGGAGCAGATCAGGCTCCACCTCCACCCCCACCTCCACCTCCGCCACCACCACCACAACCACCACAGGCGGAGCCTCCCCAACAACAAGGAGCACAGTCTCTGATGACAGTAGAGCCCCCTCAGATTCAGGCCCCACCACAATCTCCGCAAATGGACCCTCGGGAGCAAAGAGAGCCTGGAGCCAGGAGACGCAGAGGGGTAGTCTTTACAGAAGACTTGTTCCTGGATCTGGCGGATGATGGACAGGGGGATTCTCAGGTACCTCCGCAGGTTCACAGGTCTGCCCTAGAGGATTTGGAGGATTTGTTTGGCTCAACGCCTCCAGTATGTCAGGATGATTCTGTGGGGGACAACGTAACAGAGGGAGCACAAATCGTGGTCCCAGCCCAGGTTCACCAGGCAGAGGGTGACGACGGGGAGGATTCCCAGCCGGATAGTGACCAGGAGGATTCCCAACTAGCAGCAGTGGATGAGACATCCACTCCAATACAGCGTCAGAGACCCACACGACACCCCAACTCTGAACGCAAAATGATTGATTGGGGACTCAAGGTCACGCGGAAATGGCTGATAGTGGGGGACTCCAATTTGGTCAGAATCGGATCATATGACATCCCGGACCTACAAATTGACGCTTACCCCGGGGCCAATTTCCGGCACGCAGAGGCCTTGATGAACAAGGCTACCTCCAGTGTAACTGTGGAAAAGGTCATTTTGTCATTTGGTCTTAACCACAGGAAACAGAAGGCCAAAGAAACATCTGTGAAGCAGCTACAAGGAGCGGTTAGAGCTGCTAGAAGGAAGTTCCCTTATGCTGAGGTCTGGATCCCCCAGATCGGTTTTTCTTCTGCTTTGTCCAGAGATGAGAAACAGACCCTCAGGATCCTGAATGGATACATGGAGAGAAATTTGCTCTCTCTTGCTCCACTTGATGAGGCGGACTTCCATACGGAGCTTGATAACGTCCATTGGACTAAAAAGACAGGAAGAGCTATGCTTGCACATTGGGCAGCTTTGTTAAACTTAACCGCCCTCTAAGTCTAACACCAGAGGGGGTTGAGGAACCTCGGTCCTCTTCTGTGGAAAATGTTTTGGTCTTAGCTAAGAACTTTCAGATTTCCAAAACACAGAGGGACCTTCTGAGCAGAGGTTTGACCTTTGTCCCATCTCTGGATATAGGTAAGAATCAAAAAGCCCAGTTTCAATTAGATTTACAACATTATCATAGGAAAATACAATTGGCTACTTACTTTAAAAATTCAACCAACAGGGACATACCACCATTTACGGGGCGTTCAAACTGGACTCCTCCACCAGACAAGCTCCCAGTGGAGGTTCTTGATCTGATGGAGGAGGATAAACATACATTTAATATACATTTTAAACCAATTCTGGAGAAATTTAATTTGTCTACAGAGGAAGTTAGGGCTCTCAGAGAGTTACAACATTCAAAACATATTGTGATAAAGCCTGCTGACAAAGGGGCAACGGTTGTCATATTGGATAGAGACCAATATATATTAGAGGCAGAAAGACAACTGAATGATCCGGTTTATTATAAAAAATTAGACCAACCCATTTTTCTAGACACTATCCCTTTAATTGATGATATTTTACGGAGATTAAAAACTAAGAAATTCATTAATGAAAAGCAGAGAAAATATTTAAAAGGTGATTTACAACCAAGGGAAAGACGTTTTTATACTCTTCCCAAAATTCATAAAGATCCAAATAGTTGGACTGTTCCATTTGAAGTGCCCCCTGGACGTCCTATAGTCTCTGACTGTGGTAGTGAGACGTACTACACGGCAGAGTACTTGGATGTTTACCTCAATCCGCTCTCTACCAGACATCCTGCCTACTTGAAGGATACTTATCACTTTATTGAGGTTATTAAGAGTTTGGAGATCCCGTCCAATTCGTACTTTTTTTCTATGGATGTGGCCAGCTTATATACAAATATAGATATTGCTAGTGGTATCAATGCAGTTAAAAAATGTTTCGCAAGATACCCAGATCCCCTCCGGCCAGATGAGGAGCTGATACAGCTGTTGGAAATAAATTTAATGAGAAATGACTTTGTTTTTAATGAACAGTTTTATTTACAAATAAAGGGTACGGCAATGGGCAAAAAATTTGCTCCTGCCTACGCCAATATTTTTATGGCCAATTGGGAGGAGGAGGTTTTTTGTAAATGCCACAAGAAGCCATTGCATTATTTACGTTATTTGGATGATATATGGGGAGTTTGGACGGGCTCCAAGGAGGAGTTTCAAATATTTCTGGACACACTGAACTCTCATGACCCTTCTATCCAACTTACGGCGGAAGTACAGGAACAGTCGGTGGATTTCCTGGACACCACGGTCTATAAGGGACCCGATTTTCAGGAAACACACAAATTGGATGTTAAGGTGTTTTTTAAGAAGACTGATACACACGCCTTGTTGTATAAGACGAGTTTCCACCCACGTCACACGTTTAAGGGCATTGTCAAATCCCAAATTTTACGTTTTAGAAGGATTTGTACCCGGGATGAAACCTTTATGGAGGCTGTTCATATTCTTTTTGAAGCCTTACGGGACAGAGGGTACACTAGATCGTTTTTGAGACACTGTTTTAAAACTTTTCACGTGGAAAGGGAAGGGGGTCATGAGAGTTTAATCCCTTTGATTACCACCTATTCAACTATGGGTACAGTTTTGAACTGGAAGTTTAAAGACAATTTTGACAAGCTTATTGGGCAATCTGGAATTCTTCCAGACGCCAAAGTGATTTCGGCGTACAGGAGGAATAGAAATTTACGGGATCTCCTTGTTAGGGCTAAGTTACCGTCCTTGATAAGGAACAAACCCAAGTGGTTGGATGCTCAGTTTTGCCATTTGAAGTTCATAAAAAATCTGAAGGAGAAAACTACTTTCAAAATCTCACAGGAGTTTAGTACCCGATCAACAAATTGCGTTTATGCTTTATTTTGCGCCAAGTGTGGTATTAAGTATGTTGGGGAAACTAAAGATGCTTTGTCTACACGTATGTATCAACATTGTTACAATATTAGAAACAAAAGACGTGTGGAAACACCATTAGTTGCACATTTTTTGATCCACGGTTTGGACTCTGTCAGGATGGCTGGATTGCAAAAAAATAACAATTGGACAGATTTTGAACGAAAGAAAATTGAGCGATATTGGATTTATCTTCTCAAAACAAAGGAACCTGATGGTCTAAATTTGAAGACCAAGTAGAACTCTTACTTTTTGAATCTTAGCCCGAATTGCTAACCACTTTGTCTAACCCCAACCCTGTTGTTTGGCCCTAACCCTAACCACTTTCTACCCGGGCCCTAACCCTAACCACTTTTTCTAACCCTAACCCTAACCCCTAACCCTAACCCCCTAACCCTAACCCTAACCTGGGCCCTAACCCTAACCGCTTTTTCTAGCCCTAACCCTAACCCCTAACCCCTTAACCCTAACCCTAACCCGGGCCCTAACCCTAACCACAACCCCTAACCCTAACCCTGGCCCTAACCCTAACCACTTTTTCTAGCCCTAACCCTAACCCTAACCCCTAACTCTAACCCCCTAACCCTAACCCAGGCCCTAACCCTAACCACTTTTCTAGCCCTAACCCTAACCCTAACCCGGGCCCTAACCCTAACCACTTTTTCTAGCCCTAACCCTAACCCCTAACCCTAACCCAGGCCCTAATCCTAACCACTTTTTCTAGCCCTGACCCTAACCCTAACCCCTAACCCTAACCCCTAACCCTAACCCTAATCCTAACCACTTTCTACCCGGGCCCTAACCCTAATCACTTTTTCTAACCCCAACCCTGTTGTTTAGCCCTAACCCTAACCACATTTTACCCTGGCCTTATATAATTGATGAGAATCATTAAAAGATTATTAAAACATTTAATATGGTGGGGTAGAATAAATAGTAACATATTGATTTAGGTCTAAAATACATATAAAATTGATTATAAATTGATATACTAAAATACATTATAAAAAATATTATTGTTAAAAACATTATTCTTTTTATTTCATTCAAGTTCATTTATTTTATTCAATTCATGTAAATTCATGTAGATCAAGGTAAGTTCATTCAATTTCATGATAATTTAGGTGATTTGGTTATTATAGGGCTGAAAAATAAGAGGGAAGAGTTCATAATACATTTTGCGAATCTAAAAAGGCGAATATAACATTTGGCGAACAGAGCGTATAAAAGGGGTGAAAGCCTACAGAGAGCTCATTCTTGCTCTGGCGCTCATGCTGTGCACATCATTCTCCAGCTACCTGACGCTAGTGTTTTTTTAGTGTGTCATAGGCCTGAAGAAGACCCAGGAAGGGTCGAAACGTCGCCCAGACACACCCTCCCTTAGTTGTTTATTGTTTTTCTTTTAAAACTAATTCATTTTTATTTTATTTAAAAAAATTAATATTTTTTTAACTTTTAATTGATATTTTGATTTAAAAATAACTTTCAAACTCACCCAAAGTCATGGGTGAGTTCTTTGACGACGGATGGACTCTCGTCCAGCGCGGCGGACGCCGCAGACGAGACCGCCAGCCACTCCAGCAGTACGGGAGGGGGGGGCGGATGGAGCGAGCACCTCCCATCTCCAGATGGGGATGGGATCAGTCCCCTCTCCCTAACCGGCCAGTGCCTCCACCCCGTACCTCCCGATACTACGGTCCCCAATCCAGGTCGTTTGCGGACGTGGTCCGCCAGGAGTTTCGAGGACCTCCTCGTAGACTTGTTTCTCCGCGAGCTGATAGGTCCGATGGGATCAAGAGACAGGCAGCAGGTCCACAATTTCGACTGCTGACTAGGAAACTGCACACAGTTATTAAGATGGTGCATCATCTCCAGAACGTGGCACCCAAGATAGGGAGACAGCCGCCCAGGATGATTGCCAAGATGGTGGATGCCCTGTCGGGGATGATAAGACCAGCTTCCCCCACCGATAAGACGATGGGGATGATCAAAGGGAATGCAGAAAATTGGGGTTACAATACCCAGCTTATTCTGCAGGATCACTATGAGGATGGTGTGGCAACGCTGTTGGAGGAGATTTCCGGGCTCTCAGTACGTGATTGGAAGGAGCCTTTTGAGGTGGCGGTTAGATGGGCCAAACGGAATTTGCCGCATGTTAACCAAGAGTCTATTGACCACGCACAGGCCCTGGTTACGGCCAGATTGGATGGTGACAACCAACCACAGTCTGTTCGAGCTACAGATCAGCCTCGAGGACCGATTGAGGCCATCAGCCGGGGAGCAGATCAGGCTCCACCTCCACCCCCACCTCCACCTCCGCCACCACCACCACAACCACCACAGGCGGAGCCTCCCCAACAACAAGGAGCACAGTCTCTGATGACAGTAGAGCCCCCTCAGATTCAGGCCCCACCACAATCTCCGCAAATGGACCCTCGGGAGCAAAGAGAGCCTGGAGCCAGGAGACGCAGAGGGGTAGTCTTTACAGAAGACTTGTTCCTGGATCTGGCGGATGATGGACAGGGGGATTCTCAGGTACCTCCGCAGGTTCACAGGTCTGCCCTAGAGGATTTGGAGGATTTGTTTGGCTCAACGCCTCCAGTATGTCAGGATGATTCTGTGGGGGACAACGTAACAGAGGGAGCACAAATCGTGGTCCCAGCCCAGGTTCACCAGGCAGAGGGTGACGACGGGGAGGATTCCCAGCCGGATAGTGACCAGGAGGATTCCCAACTAGCAGCAGTGGATGAGACATCCACTCCAATACAGCGTCAGAGACCCACACGACACCCCAACTCTGAACGCAAAATGATTGATTGGGGACTCAAGGTCACGCGGAAATGGCTGATAGTGGGGGACTCCAATTTGGTCAGAATCGGATCATATGACATCCCGGACCTACAAATTGACGCTTACCCCGGGGCCAATTTCCGGCACGCAGAGGCCTTGATGAACAAGGCTACCTCCAGTGTAACTGTGGAAAAGGTCATTTTGTCATTTGGTCTTAACCACAGGAAACAGAAGGCCAAAGAAACATCTGTGAAGCAGCTACAAGGAGCGGTTAGAGCTGCTAGAAGGAAGTTCCCTTATGCTGAGGTCTGGATCCCCCAGATCGGTTTTTCTTCTGCTTTGTCCAGAGATGAGAAACAGACCCTCAGGATCCTGAATGGATACATGGAGAGAAATTTGCTCTCTCTTGCTCCACTTGATGAGGCGGACTTCCATACGGAGCTTGATAACGTCCATTGGACTAAAAAGACAGGAAGAGCTATGCTTGCACATTGGGCAGCTTTGTTAAACTTAACCGCCCTCTAAGTCTAACACCAGAGGGGGTTGAGGAACCTCGGTCCTCTTCTGTGGAAAATGTTTTGGTCTTAGCTAAGAACTTTCAGATTTCCAAAACACAGAGGGACCTTCTGAGCAGAGGTTTGACCTTTGTCCCATCTCTGGATATAGGTAAGAATCAAAAAGCCCAGTTTCAATTAGATTTACAACATTATCATAGGAAAATACAATTGGCTACTTACTTTAAAAATTCAACCAACAGGGACATACCACCATTTACGGGGCGTTCAAACTGGACTCCTCCACCAGACAAGCTCCCAGTGGAGGTTCTTGATCTGATGGAGGAGGATAAACATACATTTAATATACATTTTAAACCAATTCTGGAGAAATTTAATTTGTCTACAGAGGAAGTTAGGGCTCTCAGAGAGTTACAACATTCAAAACATATTGTGATAAAGCCTGCTGACAAAGGGGCAACGGTTGTCATATTGGATAGAGACCAATATATATTAGAGGCAGAAAGACAACTGAATGATCCGGTTTATTATAAAAAATTAGACCAACCCATTTTTCTAGACACTATCCCTTTAATTGATGATATTTTACGGAGATTAAAAACTAAGAAATTCATTAATGAAAAGCAGAGAAAATATTTAAAAGGTGATTTACAACCAAGGGAAAGACGTTTTTATACTCTTCCCAAAATTCATAAAGATCCAAATAGTTGGACTGTTCCATTTGAAGTGCCCCCTGGACGTCCTATAGTCTCTGACTGTGGTAGTGAGACGTACTACACGGCAGAGTACTTGGATGTTTACCTCAATCCGCTCTCTACCAGACATCCTGCCTACTTGAAGGATACTTATCACTTTATTGAGGTTATTAAGAGTTTGGAGATCCCGTCCAATTCGTACTTTTTTTCTATGGATGTGGCCAGCTTATATACAAATATAGATATTGCTAGTGGTATCAATGCAGTTAAAAAATGTTTCGCAAGATACCCAGATCCCCTCCGGCCAGATGAGGAGCTGATACAGCTGTTGGAAATAAATTTAATGAGAAATGACTTTGTTTTTAATGAACAGTTTTATTTACAAATAAAGGGTACGGCAATGGGCAAAAAATTTGCTCCTGCCTACGCCAATATTTTTATGGCCAATTGGGAGGAGGAGGTTTTTTGTAAATGCCACAAGAAGCCATTGCATTATTTACGTTATTTGGATGATATATGGGGAGTTTGGACGGGCTCCAAGGAGGAGTTTCAAATATTTCTGGACACACTGAACTCTCATGACCCTTCTATCCAACTTACGGCGGAAGTACAGGAACAGTCGGTGGATTTCCTGGACACCACGGTCTATAAGGGACCCGATTTTCAGGAAACACACAAATTGGATGTTAAGGTGTTTTTTAAGAAGACTGATACACACGCCTTGTTGTATAAGACGAGTTTCCACCCACGTCACACGTTTAAGGGCATTGTCAAATCCCAAATTTTACGTTTTAGAAGGATTTGTACCCGGGATGAAACCTTTATGGAGGCTGTTCATATTCTTTTTGAAGCCTTACGGGACAGAGGGTACACTAGATCGTTTTTGAGACACTGTTTTAAAACTTTTCACGTGGAAAGGGAAGGGGGTCATGAGAGTTTAATCCCTTTGATTACCACCTATTCAACTATGGGTACAGTTTTGAACTGGAAGTTTAAAGACAATTTTGACAAGCTTATTGGGCAATCTGGAATTCTTCCAGACGCCAAAGTGATTTCGGCGTACAGGAGGAATAGAAATTTACGGGATCTCCTTGTTAGGGCTAAGTTACCGTCCTTGATAAGGAACAAACCCAAGTGGTTGGATGCTCAGTTTTGCCATTTGAAGTTCATAAAAAATCTGAAGGAGAAAACTACTTTCAAAATCTCACAGGAGTTTAGTACCCGATCAACAAATTGCGTTTATGCTTTATTTTGCGCCAAGTGTGGTATTAAGTATGTTGGGGAAACTAAAGATGCTTTGTCTACACGTATGTATCAACATTGTTACAATATTAGAAACAAAAGACGTGTGGAAACACCATTAGTTGCACATTTTTTGATCCACGGTTTGGACTCTGTCAGGATGGCTGGATTGCAAAAAAATAACAATTGGACAGATTTTGAACGAAAGAAAATTGAGCGATATTGGATTTATCTTCTCAAAACAAAGGAACCTGATGGTCTAAATTTGAAGACCAAGTAGAACTCTTACTTTTTGAATCTTAGCCCGAATTGCTAACCACTTTGTCTAACCCCAACCCTGTTGTTTGGCCCTAACCCTAACCACTTTCTACCCGGGCCCTAACCCTAACCACTTTTTCTAACCCTAACCCTAACCCCTAACCCTAACCCCCTAACCCTAACCCTAACCTGGGCCCTAACCCTAACCGCTTTTTCTAGCCCTAACCCTAACCCCTAACCCCTTAACCCTAACCCTAACCCGGGCCCTAACCCTAACCACAACCCCTAACCCTAACCCTGGCCCTAACCCTAACCACTTTTTCTAGCCCTAACCCTAACCCTAACCCCTAACTCTAACCCCCTAACCCTAACCCAGGCCCTAACCCTAACCACTTTTCTAGCCCTAACCCTAACCCTAACCCGGGCCCTAACCCTAACCACTTTTTCTAGCCCTAACCCTAACCCCTAACCCTAACCCAGGCCCTAATCCTAACCACTTTTTCTAGCCCTGACCCTAACCCTAACCCCTAACCCTAACCCCTAACCCTAACCCTAATCCTAACCACTTTCTACCCGGGCCCTAACCCTAATCACTTTTTCTAACCCCAACCCTGTTGTTTAGCCCTAACCCTAACCACATTTTACCCTGGCCTTATATAATTGATGAGAATCATTAAAAGATTATTAAAACATTTAATATGGTGGGGTAGAATAAATAGTAACATATTGATTTAGGTCTAAAATACATATAAAATTGATTATAAATTGATATACTAAAATACATTATAAAAAATATTATTGTTAAAAACATTATTCTTTTTATTTCATTCAAGTTCATTTATTTTATTCAATTCATGTAAATTCATGTAGATCAAGGTAAGTTCATTCAATTTCATGATAATTTAGGTGATTTGGTTATTATAGGGCTGAAAAATAAGAGGGAAGAGTTCATAATACATTTTGCGAATCTAAAAAGGCGAATATAACATTTGGCGAACAGAGCGTATAAAAGGGGTGAAAGCCTACAGAGAGCTCATTCTTGCTCTGGCGCTCATGCTGTGCACATCATTCTCCAGCTACCTGACGCTAGTGTTTTTTTAGTGTGTCATAGGCCTGAAGAAGACCCAGGAAGGGTCGAAACGTCGCCCAGACACACCCTCCCTTAGTTGTTTATTGTTTTTCTTTTAAAACTAATTCATTTTTATTTTATTTAAAAAAATTAATATTTTTTTAACTTTTAATTGATATTTTGATTTAAAAATAACTTTCAAACTCACCCAAAGTCATGGGTGAGTTCTTTGACGACGGATGGACTCTCGTCCAGCGCGGCGGACGCCGCAGACGAGACCGCCAGCCACTCCAGCAGTACGGGAGGGGGGGGCGGATGGAGCGAGCACCTCCCATCTCCAGATGGGGATGGGATCAGTCCCCTCTCCCTAACCGGCCAGTGCCTCCACCCCGTACCTCCCGATACTACGGTCCCCAATCCAGGTCGTTTGCGGACGTGGTCCGCCAGGAGTTTCGAGGACCTCCTCGTAGACTTGTTTCTCCGCGAGCTGATAGGTCCGATGGGATCAAGAGACAGGCAGCAGGTCCACAATTTCGACTGCTGACTAGGAAACTGCACACAGTTATTAAGATGGTGCATCATCTCCAGAACGTGGCACCCAAGATAGGGAGACAGCCGCCCAGGATGATTGCCAAGATGGTGGATGCCCTGTCGGGGATGATAAGACCAGCTTCCCCCACCGATAAGACGATGGGGATGATCAAAGGGAATGCAGAAAATTGGGGTTACAATACCCAGCTTATTCTGCAGGATCACTATGAGGATGGTGTGGCAACGCTGTTGGAGGAGATTTCCGGGCTCTCAGTACGTGATTGGAAGGAGCCTTTTGAGGTGGCGGTTAGATGGGCCAAACGGAATTTGCCGCATGTTAACCAAGAGTCTATTGACCACGCACAGGCCCTGGTTACGGCCAGATTGGATGGTGACAACCAACCACAGTCTGTTCGAGCTACAGATCAGCCTCGAGGACCGATTGAGGCCATCAGCCGGGGAGCAGATCAGGCTCCACCTCCACCCCCACCTCCACCTCCGCCACCACCACCACAACCACCACAGGCGGAGCCTCCCCAACAACAAGGAGCACAGTCTCTGATGACAGTAGAGCCCCCTCAGATTCAGGCCCCACCACAATCTCCGCAAATGGACCCTCGGGAGCAAAGAGAGCCTGGAGCCAGGAGACGCAGAGGGGTAGTCTTTACAGAAGACTTGTTCCTGGATCTGGCGGATGATGGACAGGGGGATTCTCAGGTACCTCCGCAGGTTCACAGGTCTGCCCTAGAGGATTTGGAGGATTTGTTTGGCTCAACGCCTCCAGTATGTCAGGATGATTCTGTGGGGGACAACGTAACAGAGGGAGCACAAATCGTGGTCCCAGCCCAGGTTCACCAGGCAGAGGGTGACGACGGGGAGGATTCCCAGCCGGATAGTGACCAGGAGGATTCCCAACTAGCAGCAGTGGATGAGACATCCACTCCAATACAGCGTCAGAGACCCACACGACACCCCAACTCTGAACGCAAAATGATTGATTGGGGACTCAAGGTCACGCGGAAATGGCTGATAGTGGGGGACTCCAATTTGGTCAGAATCGGATCATATGACATCCCGGACCTACAAATTGACGCTTACCCCGGGGCCAATTTCCGGCACGCAGAGGCCTTGATGAACAAGGCTACCTCCAGTGTAACTGTGGAAAAGGTCATTTTGTCATTTGGTCTTAACCACAGGAAACAGAAGGCCAAAGAAACATCTGTGAAGCAGCTACAAGGAGCGGTTAGAGCTGCTAGAAGGAAGTTCCCTTATGCTGAGGTCTGGATCCCCCAGATCGGTTTTTCTTCTGCTTTGTCCAGAGATGAGAAACAGACCCTCAGGATCCTGAATGGATACATGGAGAGAAATTTGCTCTCTCTTGCTCCACTTGATGAGGCGGACTTCCATACGGAGCTTGATAACGTCCATTGGACTAAAAAGACAGGAAGAGCTATGCTTGCACATTGGGCAGCTTTGTTAAACTTAACCGCCCTCTAAGTCTAACACCAGAGGGGGTTGAGGAACCTCGGTCCTCTTCTGTGGAAAATGTTTTGGTCTTAGCTAAGAACTTTCAGATTTCCAAAACACAGAGGGACCTTCTGAGCAGAGGTTTGACCTTTGTCCCATCTCTGGATATAGGTAAGAATCAAAAAGCCCAGTTTCAATTAGATTTACAACATTATCATAGGAAAATACAATTGGCTACTTACTTTAAAAATTCAACCAACAGGGACATACCACCATTTACGGGGCGTTCAAACTGGACTCCTCCACCAGACAAGCTCCCAGTGGAGGTTCTTGATCTGATGGAGGAGGATAAACATACATTTAATATACATTTTAAACCAATTCTGGAGAAATTTAATTTGTCTACAGAGGAAGTTAGGGCTCTCAGAGAGTTACAACATTCAAAACATATTGTGATAAAGCCTGCTGACAAAGGGGCAACGGTTGTCATATTGGATAGAGACCAATATATATTAGAGGCAGAAAGACAACTGAATGATCCGGTTTATTATAAAAAATTAGACCAACCCATTTTTCTAGACACTATCCCTTTAATTGATGATATTTTACGGAGATTAAAAACTAAGAAATTCATTAATGAAAAGCAGAGAAAATATTTAAAAGGTGATTTACAACCAAGGGAAAGACGTTTTTATACTCTTCCCAAAATTCATAAAGATCCAAATAGTTGGACTGTTCCATTTGAAGTGCCCCCTGGACGTCCTATAGTCTCTGACTGTGGTAGTGAGACGTACTACACGGCAGAGTACTTGGATGTTTACCTCAATCCGCTCTCTACCAGACATCCTGCCTACTTGAAGGATACTTATCACTTTATTGAGGTTATTAAGAGTTTGGAGATCCCGTCCAATTCGTACTTTTTTTCTATGGATGTGGCCAGCTTATATACAAATATAGATATTGCTAGTGGTATCAATGCAGTTAAAAAATGTTTCGCAAGATACCCAGATCCCCTCCGGCCAGATGAGGAGCTGATACAGCTGTTGGAAATAAATTTAATGAGAAATGACTTTGTTTTTAATGAACAGTTTTATTTACAAATAAAGGGTACGGCAATGGGCAAAAAATTTGCTCCTGCCTACGCCAATATTTTTATGGCCAATTGGGAGGAGGAGGTTTTTTGTAAATGCCACAAGAAGCCATTGCATTATTTACGTTATTTGGATGATATATGGGGAGTTTGGACGGGCTCCAAGGAGGAGTTTCAAATATTTCTGGACACACTGAACTCTCATGACCCTTCTATCCAACTTACGGCGGAAGTACAGGAACAGTCGGTGGATTTCCTGGACACCACGGTCTATAAGGGACCCGATTTTCAGGAAACACACAAATTGGATGTTAAGGTGTTTTTTAAGAAGACTGATACACACGCCTTGTTGTATAAGACGAGTTTCCACCCACGTCACACGTTTAAGGGCATTGTCAAATCCCAAATTTTACGTTTTAGAAGGATTTGTACCCGGGATGAAACCTTTATGGAGGCTGTTCATATTCTTTTTGAAGCCTTACGGGACAGAGGGTACACTAGATCGTTTTTGAGACACTGTTTTAAAACTTTTCACGTGGAAAGGGAAGGGGGTCATGAGAGTTTAATCCCTTTGATTACCACCTATTCAACTATGGGTACAGTTTTGAACTGGAAGTTTAAAGACAATTTTGACAAGCTTATTGGGCAATCTGGAATTCTTCCAGACGCCAAAGTGATTTCGGCGTACAGGAGGAATAGAAATTTACGGGATCTCCTTGTTAGGGCTAAGTTACCGTCCTTGATAAGGAACAAACCCAAGTGGTTGGATGCTCAGTTTTGCCATTTGAAGTTCATAAAAAATCTGAAGGAGAAAACTACTTTCAAAATCTCACAGGAGTTTAGTACCCGATCAACAAATTGCGTTTATGCTTTATTTTGCGCCAAGTGTGGTATTAAGTATGTTGGGGAAACTAAAGATGCTTTGTCTACACGTATGTATCAACATTGTTACAATATTAGAAACAAAAGACGTGTGGAAACACCATTAGTTGCACATTTTTTGATCCACGGTTTGGACTCTGTCAGGATGGCTGGATTGCAAAAAAATAACAATTGGACAGATTTTGAACGAAAGAAAATTGAGCGATATTGGATTTATCTTCTCAAAACAAAGGAACCTGATGGTCTAAATTTGAAGACCAAGTAGAACTCTTACTTTTTGAATCTTAGCCCGAATTGCTAACCACTTTGTCTAACCCCAACCCTGTTGTTTGGCCCTAACCCTAACCACTTTCTACCCGGGCCCTAACCCTAACCACTTTTTCTAACCCTAACCCTAACCCCTAACCCTAACCCCCTAACCCTAACCCTAACCTGGGCCCTAACCCTAACCGCTTTTTCTAGCCCTAACCCTAACCCCTAACCCCTTAACCCTAACCCTAACCCGGGCCCTAACCCTAACCACAACCCCTAACCCTAACCCTGGCCCTAACCCTAACCACTTTTTCTAGCCCTAACCCTAACCCTAACCCCTAACTCTAACCCCCTAACCCTAACCCAGGCCCTAACCCTAACCACTTTTCTAGCCCTAACCCTAACCCTAACCCGGGCCCTAACCCTAACCACTTTTTCTAGCCCTAACCCTAACCCCTAACCCTAACCCAGGCCCTAATCCTAACCACTTTTTCTAGCCCTGACCCTAACCCTAACCCCTAACCCTAACCCCTAACCCTAACCCTAATCCTAACCACTTTCTACCCGGGCCCTAACCCTAATCACTTTTTCTAACCCCAACCCTGTTGTTTAGCCCTAACCCTAACCACATTTTACCCTGGCCTTATATAATTGATGAGAATCATTAAAAGATTATTAAAACATTTAATATGGTGGGGTAGAATAAATAGTAACATATTGATTTAGGTCTAAAATACATATAAAATTGATTATAAATTGATATACTAAAATACATTATAAAAAATATTATTGTTAAAAACATTATTCTTTTTATTTCATTCAAGTTCATTTATTTTATTCAATTCATGTAAATTCATGTAGATCAAGGTAAGTTCATTCAATTTCATGATAATTTAGGTGATTTGGTTATTATAGGGCTGAAAAATAAGAGGGAAGAGTTCATAATACATTTTGCGAATCTAAAAAGGCGAATATAACATTTGGCGAACAGAGCGTATAAAAGGGGTGAAAGCCTACAGAGAGCTCATTCTTGCTCTGGCGCTCATGCTGTGCACATCATTCTCCAGCTACCTGACGCTAGTGTTTTTTTAGTGTGTCATAGGCCTGAAGAAGACCCAGGAAGGGTCGAAACGTCGCCCAGACACACCCTCCCTTAGTTGTTTATTGTTTTTCTTTTAAAACTAATTCATTTTTATTTTATTTAAAAAAATTAATATTTTTTTAACTTTTAATTGATATTTTGATTTAAAAATAACTTTCAAACTCACCCAAAGTCATGGGTGAGTTCTTTGACGACGGATGGACTCTCGTCCAGCGCGGCGGACGCCGCAGACGAGACCGCCAGCCACTCCAGCAGTACGGGAGGGGGGGGCGGATGGAGCGAGCACCTCCCATCTCCAGATGGGGATGGGATCAGTCCCCTCTCCCTAACCGGCCAGTGCCTCCACCCCGTACCTCCCGATACTACGGTCCCCAATCCAGGTCGTTTGCGGACGTGGTCCGCCAGGAGTTTCGAGGACCTCCTCGTAGACTTGTTTCTCCGCGAGCTGATAGGTCCGATGGGATCAAGAGACAGGCAGCAGGTCCACAATTTCGACTGCTGACTAGGAAACTGCACACAGTTATTAAGATGGTGCATCATCTCCAGAACGTGGCACCCAAGATAGGGAGACAGCCGCCCAGGATGATTGCCAAGATGGTGGATGCCCTGTCGGGGATGATAAGACCAGCTTCCCCCACCGATAAGACGATGGGGATGATCAAAGGGAATGCAGAAAATTGGGGTTACAATACCCAGCTTATTCTGCAGGATCACTATGAGGATGGTGTGGCAACGCTGTTGGAGGAGATTTCCGGGCTCTCAGTACGTGATTGGAAGGAGCCTTTTGAGGTGGCGGTTAGATGGGCCAAACGGAATTTGCCGCATGTTAACCAAGAGTCTATTGACCACGCACAGGCCCTGGTTACGGCCAGATTGGATGGTGACAACCAACCACAGTCTGTTCGAGCTACAGATCAGCCTCGAGGACCGATTGAGGCCATCAGCCGGGGAGCAGATCAGGCTCCACCTCCACCCCCACCTCCACCTCCGCCACCACCACCACAACCACCACAGGCGGAGCCTCCCCAACAACAAGGAGCACAGTCTCTGATGACAGTAGAGCCCCCTCAGATTCAGGCCCCACCACAATCTCCGCAAATGGACCCTCGGGAGCAAAGAGAGCCTGGAGCCAGGAGACGCAGAGGGGTAGTCTTTACAGAAGACTTGTTCCTGGATCTGGCGGATGATGGACAGGGGGATTCTCAGGTACCTCCGCAGGTTCACAGGTCTGCCCTAGAGGATTTGGAGGATTTGTTTGGCTCAACGCCTCCAGTATGTCAGGATGATTCTGTGGGGGACAACGTAACAGAGGGAGCACAAATCGTGGTCCCAGCCCAGGTTCACCAGGCAGAGGGTGACGACGGGGAGGATTCCCAGCCGGATAGTGACCAGGAGGATTCCCAACTAGCAGCAGTGGATGAGACATCCACTCCAATACAGCGTCAGAGACCCACACGACACCCCAACTCTGAACGCAAAATGATTGATTGGGGACTCAAGGTCACGCGGAAATGGCTGATAGTGGGGGACTCCAATTTGGTCAGAATCGGATCATATGACATCCCGGACCTACAAATTGACGCTTACCCCGGGGCCAATTTCCGGCACGCAGAGGCCTTGATGAACAAGGCTACCTCCAGTGTAACTGTGGAAAAGGTCATTTTGTCATTTGGTCTTAACCACAGGAAACAGAAGGCCAAAGAAACATCTGTGAAGCAGCTACAAGGAGCGGTTAGAGCTGCTAGAAGGAAGTTCCCTTATGCTGAGGTCTGGATCCCCCAGATCGGTTTTTCTTCTGCTTTGTCCAGAGATGAGAAACAGACCCTCAGGATCCTGAATGGATACATGGAGAGAAATTTGCTCTCTCTTGCTCCACTTGATGAGGCGGACTTCCATACGGAGCTTGATAACGTCCATTGGACTAAAAAGACAGGAAGAGCTATGCTTGCACATTGGGCAGCTTTGTTAAACTTAACCGCCCTCTAAGTCTAACACCAGAGGGGGTTGAGGAACCTCGGTCCTCTTCTGTGGAAAATGTTTTGGTCTTAGCTAAGAACTTTCAGATTTCCAAAACACAGAGGGACCTTCTGAGCAGAGGTTTGACCTTTGTCCCATCTCTGGATATAGGTAAGAATCAAAAAGCCCAGTTTCAATTAGATTTACAACATTATCATAGGAAAATACAATTGGCTACTTACTTTAAAAATTCAACCAACAGGGACATACCACCATTTACGGGGCGTTCAAACTGGACTCCTCCACCAGACAAGCTCCCAGTGGAGGTTCTTGATCTGATGGAGGAGGATAAACATACATTTAATATACATTTTAAACCAATTCTGGAGAAATTTAATTTGTCTACAGAGGAAGTTAGGGCTCTCAGAGAGTTACAACATTCAAAACATATTGTGATAAAGCCTGCTGACAAAGGGGCAACGGTTGTCATATTGGATAGAGACCAATATATATTAGAGGCAGAAAGACAACTGAATGATCCGGTTTATTATAAAAAATTAGACCAACCCATTTTTCTAGACACTATCCCTTTAATTGATGATATTTTACGGAGATTAAAAACTAAGAAATTCATTAATGAAAAGCAGAGAAAATATTTAAAAGGTGATTTACAACCAAGGGAAAGACGTTTTTATACTCTTCCCAAAATTCATAAAGATCCAAATAGTTGGACTGTTCCATTTGAAGTGCCCCCTGGACGTCCTATAGTCTCTGACTGTGGTAGTGAGACGTACTACACGGCAGAGTACTTGGATGTTTACCTCAATCCGCTCTCTACCAGACATCCTGCCTACTTGAAGGATACTTATCACTTTATTGAGGTTATTAAGAGTTTGGAGATCCCGTCCAATTCGTACTTTTTTTCTATGGATGTGGCCAGCTTATATACAAATATAGATATTGCTAGTGGTATCAATGCAGTTAAAAAATGTTTCGCAAGATACCCAGATCCCCTCCGGCCAGATGAGGAGCTGATACAGCTGTTGGAAATAAATTTAATGAGAAATGACTTTGTTTTTAATGAACAGTTTTATTTACAAATAAAGGGTACGGCAATGGGCAAAAAATTTGCTCCTGCCTACGCCAATATTTTTATGGCCAATTGGGAGGAGGAGGTTTTTTGTAAATGCCACAAGAAGCCATTGCATTATTTACGTTATTTGGATGATATATGGGGAGTTTGGACGGGCTCCAAGGAGGAGTTTCAAATATTTCTGGACACACTGAACTCTCATGACCCTTCTATCCAACTTACGGCGGAAGTACAGGAACAGTCGGTGGATTTCCTGGACACCACGGTCTATAAGGGACCCGATTTTCAGGAAACACACAAATTGGATGTTAAGGTGTTTTTTAAGAAGACTGATACACACGCCTTGTTGTATAAGACGAGTTTCCACCCACGTCACACGTTTAAGGGCATTGTCAAATCCCAAATTTTACGTTTTAGAAGGATTTGTACCCGGGATGAAACCTTTATGGAGGCTGTTCATATTCTTTTTGAAGCCTTACGGGACAGAGGGTACACTAGATCGTTTTTGAGACACTGTTTTAAAACTTTTCACGTGGAAAGGGAAGGGGGTCATGAGAGTTTAATCCCTTTGATTACCACCTATTCAACTATGGGTACAGTTTTGAACTGGAAGTTTAAAGACAATTTTGACAAGCTTATTGGGCAATCTGGAATTCTTCCAGACGCCAAAGTGATTTCGGCGTACAGGAGGAATAGAAATTTACGGGATCTCCTTGTTAGGGCTAAGTTACCGTCCTTGATAAGGAACAAACCCAAGTGGTTGGATGCTCAGTTTTGCCATTTGAAGTTCATAAAAAATCTGAAGGAGAAAACTACTTTCAAAATCTCACAGGAGTTTAGTACCCGATCAACAAATTGCGTTTATGCTTTATTTTGCGCCAAGTGTGGTATTAAGTATGTTGGGGAAACTAAAGATGCTTTGTCTACACGTATGTATCAACATTGTTACAATATTAGAAACAAAAGACGTGTGGAAACACCATTAGTTGCACATTTTTTGATCCACGGTTTGGACTCTGTCAGGATGGCTGGATTGCAAAAAAATAACAATTGGACAGATTTTGAACGAAAGAAAATTGAGCGATATTGGATTTATCTTCTCAAAACAAAGGAACCTGATGGTCTAAATTTGAAGACCAAGTAGAACTCTTACTTTTTGAATCTTAGCCCGAATTGCTAACCACTTTGTCTAACCCCAACCCTGTTGTTTGGCCCTAACCCTAACCACTTTCTACCCGGGCCCTAACCCTAACCACTTTTTCTAACCCTAACCCTAACCCCTAACCCTAACCCCCTAACCCTAACCCTAACCTGGGCCCTAACCCTAACCGCTTTTTCTAGCCCTAACCCTAACCCCTAACCCCTTAACCCTAACCCTAACCCGGGCCCTAACCCTAACCACAACCCCTAACCCTAACCCTGGCCCTAACCCTAACCACTTTTTCTAGCCCTAACCCTAACCCTAACCCCTAACTCTAACCCCCTAACCCTAACCCAGGCCCTAACCCTAACCACTTTTCTAGCCCTAACCCTAACCCTAACCCGGGCCCTAACCCTAACCACTTTTTCTAGCCCTAACCCTAACCCCTAACCCTAACCCAGGCCCTAATCCTAACCACTTTTTCTAGCCCTGACCCTAACCCTAACCCCTAACCCTAACCCCTAACCCTAACCCTAATCCTAACCACTTTCTACCCGGGCCCTAACCCTAATCACTTTTTCTAACCCCAACCCTGTTGTTTAGCCCTAACCCTAACCACATTTTACCCTGGCCTTATATAATTGATGAGAATCATTAAAAGATTATTAAAACATTTAATATGGTGGGGTAGAATAAATAGTAACATATTGATTTAGGTCTAAAATACATATAAAATTGATTATAAATTGATATACTAAAATACATTATAAAAAATATTATTGTTAAAAACATTATTCTTTTTATTTCATTCAAGTTCATTTATTTTATTCAATTCATGTAAATTCATGTAGATCAAGGTAAGTTCATTCAATTTCATGATAATTTAGGTGATTTGGTTATTATAGGGCTGAAAAATAAGAGGGAAGAGTTCATAATACATTTTGCGAATCTAAAAAGGCGAATATAACATTTGGCGAACAGAGCGTATAAAAGGGGTGAAAGCCTACAGAGAGCTCATTCTTGCTCTGGCGCTCATGCTGTGCACATCATTCTCCAGCTACCTGACGCTAGTGTTTTTTTAGTGTGTCATAGGCCTGAAGAAGACCCAGGAAGGGTCGAAACGTCGCCCAGACACACCCTCCCTTAGTTGTTTATTGTTTTTCTTTTAAAACTAATTCATTTTTATTTTATTTAAAAAAATTAATATTTTTTTAACTTTTAATTGATATTTTGATTTAAAAATAACTTTCAAACTCACCCAAAGTCATGGGTGAGTTCTTTGACGACGGATGGACTCTCGTCCAGCGCGGCGGACGCCGCAGACGAGACCGCCAGCCACTCCAGCAGTACGGGAGGGGGGGGCGGATGGAGCGAGCACCTCCCATCTCCAGATGGGGATGGGATCAGTCCCCTCTCCCTAACCGGCCAGTGCCTCCACCCCGTACCTCCCGATACTACGGTCCCCAATCCAGGTCGTTTGCGGACGTGGTCCGCCAGGAGTTTCGAGGACCTCCTCGTAGACTTGTTTCTCCGCGAGCTGATAGGTCCGATGGGATCAAGAGACAGGCAGCAGGTCCACAATTTCGACTGCTGACTAGGAAACTGCACACAGTTATTAAGATGGTGCATCATCTCCAGAACGTGGCACCCAAGATAGGGAGACAGCCGCCCAGGATGATTGCCAAGATGGTGGATGCCCTGTCGGGGATGATAAGACCAGCTTCCCCCACCGATAAGACGATGGGGATGATCAAAGGGAATGCAGAAAATTGGGGTTACAATACCCAGCTTATTCTGCAGGATCACTATGAGGATGGTGTGGCAACGCTGTTGGAGGAGATTTCCGGGCTCTCAGTACGTGATTGGAAGGAGCCTTTTGAGGTGGCGGTTAGATGGGCCAAACGGAATTTGCCGCATGTTAACCAAGAGTCTATTGACCACGCACAGGCCCTGGTTACGGCCAGATTGGATGGTGACAACCAACCACAGTCTGTTCGAGCTACAGATCAGCCTCGAGGACCGATTGAGGCCATCAGCCGGGGAGCAGATCAGGCTCCACCTCCACCCCCACCTCCACCTCCGCCACCACCACCACAACCACCACAGGCGGAGCCTCCCCAACAACAAGGAGCACAGTCTCTGATGACAGTAGAGCCCCCTCAGATTCAGGCCCCACCACAATCTCCGCAAATGGACCCTCGGGAGCAAAGAGAGCCTGGAGCCAGGAGACGCAGAGGGGTAGTCTTTACAGAAGACTTGTTCCTGGATCTGGCGGATGATGGACAGGGGGATTCTCAGGTACCTCCGCAGGTTCACAGGTCTGCCCTAGAGGATTTGGAGGATTTGTTTGGCTCAACGCCTCCAGTATGTCAGGATGATTCTGTGGGGGACAACGTAACAGAGGGAGCACAAATCGTGGTCCCAGCCCAGGTTCACCAGGCAGAGGGTGACGACGGGGAGGATTCCCAGCCGGATAGTGACCAGGAGGATTCCCAACTAGCAGCAGTGGATGAGACATCCACTCCAATACAGCGTCAGAGACCCACACGACACCCCAACTCTGAACGCAAAATGATTGATTGGGGACTCAAGGTCACGCGGAAATGGCTGATAGTGGGGGACTCCAATTTGGTCAGAATCGGATCATATGACATCCCGGACCTACAAATTGACGCTTACCCCGGGGCCAATTTCCGGCACGCAGAGGCCTTGATGAACAAGGCTACCTCCAGTGTAACTGTGGAAAAGGTCATTTTGTCATTTGGTCTTAACCACAGGAAACAGAAGGCCAAAGAAACATCTGTGAAGCAGCTACAAGGAGCGGTTAGAGCTGCTAGAAGGAAGTTCCCTTATGCTGAGGTCTGGATCCCCCAGATCGGTTTTTCTTCTGCTTTGTCCAGAGATGAGAAACAGACCCTCAGGATCCTGAATGGATACATGGAGAGAAATTTGCTCTCTCTTGCTCCACTTGATGAGGCGGACTTCCATACGGAGCTTGATAACGTCCATTGGACTAAAAAGACAGGAAGAGCTATGCTTGCACATTGGGCAGCTTTGTTAAACTTAACCGCCCTCTAAGTCTAACACCAGAGGGGGTTGAGGAACCTCGGTCCTCTTCTGTGGAAAATGTTTTGGTCTTAGCTAAGAACTTTCAGATTTCCAAAACACAGAGGGACCTTCTGAGCAGAGGTTTGACCTTTGTCCCATCTCTGGATATAGGTAAGAATCAAAAAGCCCAGTTTCAATTAGATTTACAACATTATCATAGGAAAATACAATTGGCTACTTACTTTAAAAATTCAACCAACAGGGACATACCACCATTTACGGGGCGTTCAAACTGGACTCCTCCACCAGACAAGCTCCCAGTGGAGGTTCTTGATCTGATGGAGGAGGATAAACATACATTTAATATACATTTTAAACCAATTCTGGAGAAATTTAATTTGTCTACAGAGGAAGTTAGGGCTCTCAGAGAGTTACAACATTCAAAACATATTGTGATAAAGCCTGCTGACAAAGGGGCAACGGTTGTCATATTGGATAGAGACCAATATATATTAGAGGCAGAAAGACAACTGAATGATCCGGTTTATTATAAAAAATTAGACCAACCCATTTTTCTAGACACTATCCCTTTAATTGATGATATTTTACGGAGATTAAAAACTAAGAAATTCATTAATGAAAAGCAGAGAAAATATTTAAAAGGTGATTTACAACCAAGGGAAAGACGTTTTTATACTCTTCCCAAAATTCATAAAGATCCAAATAGTTGGACTGTTCCATTTGAAGTGCCCCCTGGACGTCCTATAGTCTCTGACTGTGGTAGTGAGACGTACTACACGGCAGAGTACTTGGATGTTTACCTCAATCCGCTCTCTACCAGACATCCTGCCTACTTGAAGGATACTTATCACTTTATTGAGGTTATTAAGAGTTTGGAGATCCCGTCCAATTCGTACTTTTTTTCTATGGATGTGGCCAGCTTATATACAAATATAGATATTGCTAGTGGTATCAATGCAGTTAAAAAATGTTTCGCAAGATACCCAGATCCCCTCCGGCCAGATGAGGAGCTGATACAGCTGTTGGAAATAAATTTAATGAGAAATGACTTTGTTTTTAATGAACAGTTTTATTTACAAATAAAGGGTACGGCAATGGGCAAAAAATTTGCTCCTGCCTACGCCAATATTTTTATGGCCAATTGGGAGGAGGAGGTTTTTTGTAAATGCCACAAGAAGCCATTGCATTATTTACGTTATTTGGATGATATATGGGGAGTTTGGACGGGCTCCAAGGAGGAGTTTCAAATATTTCTGGACACACTGAACTCTCATGACCCTTCTATCCAACTTACGGCGGAAGTACAGGAACAGTCGGTGGATTTCCTGGACACCACGGTCTATAAGGGACCCGATTTTCAGGAAACACACAAATTGGATGTTAAGGTGTTTTTTAAGAAGACTGATACACACGCCTTGTTGTATAAGACGAGTTTCCACCCACGTCACACGTTTAAGGGCATTGTCAAATCCCAAATTTTACGTTTTAGAAGGATTTGTACCCGGGATGAAACCTTTATGGAGGCTGTTCATATTCTTTTTGAAGCCTTACGGGACAGAGGGTACACTAGATCGTTTTTGAGACACTGTTTTAAAACTTTTCACGTGGAAAGGGAAGGGGGTCATGAGAGTTTAATCCCTTTGATTACCACCTATTCAACTATGGGTACAGTTTTGAACTGGAAGTTTAAAGACAATTTTGACAAGCTTATTGGGCAATCTGGAATTCTTCCAGACGCCAAAGTGATTTCGGCGTACAGGAGGAATAGAAATTTACGGGATCTCCTTGTTAGGGCTAAGTTACCGTCCTTGATAAGGAACAAACCCAAGTGGTTGGATGCTCAGTTTTGCCATTTGAAGTTCATAAAAAATCTGAAGGAGAAAACTACTTTCAAAATCTCACAGGAGTTTAGTACCCGATCAACAAATTGCGTTTATGCTTTATTTTGCGCCAAGTGTGGTATTAAGTATGTTGGGGAAACTAAAGATGCTTTGTCTACACGTATGTATCAACATTGTTACAATATTAGAAACAAAAGACGTGTGGAAACACCATTAGTTGCACATTTTTTGATCCACGGTTTGGACTCTGTCAGGATGGCTGGATTGCAAAAAAATAACAATTGGACAGATTTTGAACGAAAGAAAATTGAGCGATATTGGATTTATCTTCTCAAAACAAAGGAACCTGATGGTCTAAATTTGAAGACCAAGTAGAACTCTTACTTTTTGAATCTTAGCCCGAATTGCTAACCACTTTGTCTAACCCCAACCCTGTTGTTTGGCCCTAACCCTAACCACTTTCTACCCGGGCCCTAACCCTAACCACTTTTTCTAACCCTAACCCTAACCCCTAACCCTAACCCCCTAACCCTAACCCTAACCTGGGCCCTAACCCTAACCGCTTTTTCTAGCCCTAACCCTAACCCCTAACCCCTTAACCCTAACCCTAACCCGGGCCCTAACCCTAACCACAACCCCTAACCCTAACCCTGGCCCTAACCCTAACCACTTTTTCTAGCCCTAACCCTAACCCTAACCCCTAACTCTAACCCCCTAACCCTAACCCAGGCCCTAACCCTAACCACTTTTCTAGCCCTAACCCTAACCCTAACCCGGGCCCTAACCCTAACCACTTTTTCTAGCCCTAACCCTAACCCCTAACCCTAACCCAGGCCCTAATCCTAACCACTTTTTCTAGCCCTGACCCTAACCCTAACCCCTAACCCTAACCCCTAACCCTAACCCTAATCCTAACCACTTTCTACCCGGGCCCTAACCCTAATCACTTTTTCTAACCCCAACCCTGTTGTTTAGCCCTAACCCTAACCACATTTTACCCTGGCCTTATATAATTGATGAGAATCATTAAAAGATTATTAAAACATTTAATATGGTGGGGTAGAATAAATAGTAACATATTGATTTAGGTCTAAAATACATATAAAATTGATTATAAATTGATATACTAAAATACATTATAAAAAATATTATTGTTAAAAACATTATTCTTTTTATTTCATTCAAGTTCATTTATTTTATTCAATTCATGTAAATTCATGTAGATCAAGGTAAGTTCATTCAATTTCATGATAATTTAGGTGATTTGGTTATTATAGGGCTGAAAAATAAGAGGGAAGAGTTCATAATACATTTTGCGAATCTAAAAAGGCGAATATAACATTTGGCGAACAGAGCGTATAAAAGGGGTGAAAGCCTACAGAGAGCTCATTCTTGCTCTGGCGCTCATGCTGTGCACATCATTCTCCAGCTACCTGACGCTAGTGTTTTTTTAGTGTGTCATAGGCCTGAAGAAGACCCAGGAAGGGTCGAAACGTCGCCCAGACACACCCTCCCTTAGTTGTTTATTGTTTTTCTTTTAAAACTAATTCATTTTTATTTTATTTAAAAAAATTAATATTTTTTTAACTTTTAATTGATATTTTGATTTAAAAATAACTTTCAAACTCACCCAAAGTCATGGGTGAGTTCTTTGACGACGGATGGACTCTCGTCCAGCGCGGCGGACGCCGCAGACGAGACCGCCAGCCACTCCAGCAGTACGGGAGGGGGGGGCGGATGGAGCGAGCACCTCCCATCTCCAGATGGGGATGGGATCAGTCCCCTCTCCCTAACCGGCCAGTGCCTCCACCCCGTACCTCCCGATACTACGGTCCCCAATCCAGGTCGTTTGCGGACGTGGTCCGCCAGGAGTTTCGAGGACCTCCTCGTAGACTTGTTTCTCCGCGAGCTGATAGGTCCGATGGGATCAAGAGACAGGCAGCAGGTCCACAATTTCGACTGCTGACTAGGAAACTGCACACAGTTATTAAGATGGTGCATCATCTCCAGAACGTGGCACCCAAGATAGGGAGACAGCCGCCCAGGATGATTGCCAAGATGGTGGATGCCCTGTCGGGGATGATAAGACCAGCTTCCCCCACCGATAAGACGATGGGGATGATCAAAGGGAATGCAGAAAATTGGGGTTACAATACCCAGCTTATTCTGCAGGATCACTATGAGGATGGTGTGGCAACGCTGTTGGAGGAGATTTCCGGGCTCTCAGTACGTGATTGGAAGGAGCCTTTTGAGGTGGCGGTTAGATGGGCCAAACGGAATTTGCCGCATGTTAACCAAGAGTCTATTGACCACGCACAGGCCCTGGTTACGGCCAGATTGGATGGTGACAACCAACCACAGTCTGTTCGAGCTACAGATCAGCCTCGAGGACCGATTGAGGCCATCAGCCGGGGAGCAGATCAGGCTCCACCTCCACCCCCACCTCCACCTCCGCCACCACCACCACAACCACCACAGGCGGAGCCTCCCCAACAACAAGGAGCACAGTCTCTGATGACAGTAGAGCCCCCTCAGATTCAGGCCCCACCACAATCTCCGCAAATGGACCCTCGGGAGCAAAGAGAGCCTGGAGCCAGGAGACGCAGAGGGGTAGTCTTTACAGAAGACTTGTTCCTGGATCTGGCGGATGATGGACAGGGGGATTCTCAGGTACCTCCGCAGGTTCACAGGTCTGCCCTAGAGGATTTGGAGGATTTGTTTGGCTCAACGCCTCCAGTATGTCAGGATGATTCTGTGGGGGACAACGTAACAGAGGGAGCACAAATCGTGGTCCCAGCCCAGGTTCACCAGGCAGAGGGTGACGACGGGGAGGATTCCCAGCCGGATAGTGACCAGGAGGATTCCCAACTAGCAGCAGTGGATGAGACATCCACTCCAATACAGCGTCAGAGACCCACACGACACCCCAACTCTGAACGCAAAATGATTGATTGGGGACTCAAGGTCACGCGGAAATGGCTGATAGTGGGGGACTCCAATTTGGTCAGAATCGGATCATATGACATCCCGGACCTACAAATTGACGCTTACCCCGGGGCCAATTTCCGGCACGCAGAGGCCTTGATGAACAAGGCTACCTCCAGTGTAACTGTGGAAAAGGTCATTTTGTCATTTGGTCTTAACCACAGGAAACAGAAGGCCAAAGAAACATCTGTGAAGCAGCTACAAGGAGCGGTTAGAGCTGCTAGAAGGAAGTTCCCTTATGCTGAGGTCTGGATCCCCCAGATCGGTTTTTCTTCTGCTTTGTCCAGAGATGAGAAACAGACCCTCAGGATCCTGAATGGATACATGGAGAGAAATTTGCTCTCTCTTGCTCCACTTGATGAGGCGGACTTCCATACGGAGCTTGATAACGTCCATTGGACTAAAAAGACAGGAAGAGCTATGCTTGCACATTGGGCAGCTTTGTTAAACTTAACCGCCCTCTAAGTCTAACACCAGAGGGGGTTGAGGAACCTCGGTCCTCTTCTGTGGAAAATGTTTTGGTCTTAGCTAAGAACTTTCAGATTTCCAAAACACAGAGGGACCTTCTGAGCAGAGGTTTGACCTTTGTCCCATCTCTGGATATAGGTAAGAATCAAAAAGCCCAGTTTCAATTAGATTTACAACATTATCATAGGAAAATACAATTGGCTACTTACTTTAAAAATTCAACCAACAGGGACATACCACCATTTACGGGGCGTTCAAACTGGACTCCTCCACCAGACAAGCTCCCAGTGGAGGTTCTTGATCTGATGGAGGAGGATAAACATACATTTAATATACATTTTAAACCAATTCTGGAGAAATTTAATTTGTCTACAGAGGAAGTTAGGGCTCTCAGAGAGTTACAACATTCAAAACATATTGTGATAAAGCCTGCTGACAAAGGGGCAACGGTTGTCATATTGGATAGAGACCAATATATATTAGAGGCAGAAAGACAACTGAATGATCCGGTTTATTATAAAAAATTAGACCAACCCATTTTTCTAGACACTATCCCTTTAATTGATGATATTTTACGGAGATTAAAAACTAAGAAATTCATTAATGAAAAGCAGAGAAAATATTTAAAAGGTGATTTACAACCAAGGGAAAGACGTTTTTATACTCTTCCCAAAATTCATAAAGATCCAAATAGTTGGACTGTTCCATTTGAAGTGCCCCCTGGACGTCCTATAGTCTCTGACTGTGGTAGTGAGACGTACTACACGGCAGAGTACTTGGATGTTTACCTCAATCCGCTCTCTACCAGACATCCTGCCTACTTGAAGGATACTTATCACTTTATTGAGGTTATTAAGAGTTTGGAGATCCCGTCCAATTCGTACTTTTTTTCTATGGATGTGGCCAGCTTATATACAAATATAGATATTGCTAGTGGTATCAATGCAGTTAAAAAATGTTTCGCAAGATACCCAGATCCCCTCCGGCCAGATGAGGAGCTGATACAGCTGTTGGAAATAAATTTAATGAGAAATGACTTTGTTTTTAATGAACAGTTTTATTTACAAATAAAGGGTACGGCAATGGGCAAAAAATTTGCTCCTGCCTACGCCAATATTTTTATGGCCAATTGGGAGGAGGAGGTTTTTTGTAAATGCCACAAGAAGCCATTGCATTATTTACGTTATTTGGATGATATATGGGGAGTTTGGACGGGCTCCAAGGAGGAGTTTCAAATATTTCTGGACACACTGAACTCTCATGACCCTTCTATCCAACTTACGGCGGAAGTACAGGAACAGTCGGTGGATTTCCTGGACACCACGGTCTATAAGGGACCCGATTTTCAGGAAACACACAAATTGGATGTTAAGGTGTTTTTTAAGAAGACTGATACACACGCCTTGTTGTATAAGACGAGTTTCCACCCACGTCACACGTTTAAGGGCATTGTCAAATCCCAAATTTTACGTTTTAGAAGGATTTGTACCCGGGATGAAACCTTTATGGAGGCTGTTCATATTCTTTTTGAAGCCTTACGGGACAGAGGGTACACTAGATCGTTTTTGAGACACTGTTTTAAAACTTTTCACGTGGAAAGGGAAGGGGGTCATGAGAGTTTAATCCCTTTGATTACCACCTATTCAACTATGGGTACAGTTTTGAACTGGAAGTTTAAAGACAATTTTGACAAGCTTATTGGGCAATCTGGAATTCTTCCAGACGCCAAAGTGATTTCGGCGTACAGGAGGAATAGAAATTTACGGGATCTCCTTGTTAGGGCTAAGTTACCGTCCTTGATAAGGAACAAACCCAAGTGGTTGGATGCTCAGTTTTGCCATTTGAAGTTCATAAAAAATCTGAAGGAGAAAACTACTTTCAAAATCTCACAGGAGTTTAGTACCCGATCAACAAATTGCGTTTATGCTTTATTTTGCGCCAAGTGTGGTATTAAGTATGTTGGGGAAACTAAAGATGCTTTGTCTACACGTATGTATCAACATTGTTACAATATTAGAAACAAAAGACGTGTGGAAACACCATTAGTTGCACATTTTTTGATCCACGGTTTGGACTCTGTCAGGATGGCTGGATTGCAAAAAAATAACAATTGGACAGATTTTGAACGAAAGAAAATTGAGCGATATTGGATTTATCTTCTCAAAACAAAGGAACCTGATGGTCTAAATTTGAAGACCAAGTAGAACTCTTACTTTTTGAATCTTAGCCCGAATTGCTAACCACTTTGTCTAACCCCAACCCTGTTGTTTGGCCCTAACCCTAACCACTTTCTACCCGGGCCCTAACCCTAACCACTTTTTCTAACCCTAACCCTAACCCCTAACCCTAACCCCCTAACCCTAACCCTAACCTGGGCCCTAACCCTAACCGCTTTTTCTAGCCCTAACCCTAACCCCTAACCCCTTAACCCTAACCCTAACCCGGGCCCTAACCCTAACCACAACCCCTAACCCTAACCCTGGCCCTAACCCTAACCACTTTTTCTAGCCCTAACCCTAACCCTAACCCCTAACTCTAACCCCCTAACCCTAACCCAGGCCCTAACCCTAACCACTTTTCTAGCCCTAACCCTAACCCTAACCCGGGCCCTAACCCTAACCACTTTTTCTAGCCCTAACCCTAACCCCTAACCCTAACCCAGGCCCTAATCCTAACCACTTTTTCTAGCCCTGACCCTAACCCTAACCCCTAACCCTAACCCCTAACCCTAACCCTAATCCTAACCACTTTCTACCCGGGCCCTAACCCTAATCACTTTTTCTAACCCCAACCCTGTTGTTTAGCCCTAACCCTAACCACATTTTACCCTGGCCTTATATAATTGATGAGAATCATTAAAAGATTATTAAAACATTTAATATGGTGGGGTAGAATAAATAGTAACATATTGATTTAGGTCTAAAATACATATAAAATTGATTATAAATTGATATACTAAAATACATTATAAAAAATATTATTGTTAAAAACATTATTCTTTTTATTTCATTCAAGTTCATTTATTTTATTCAATTCATGTAAATTCATGTAGATCAAGGTAAGTTCATTCAATTTCATGATAATTTAGGTGATTTGGTTATTATAGGGCTGAAAAATAAGAGGGAAGAGTTCATAATACATTTTGCGAATCTAAAAAGGCGAATATAACATTTGGCGAACAGAGCGTATAAAAGGGGTGAAAGCCTACAGAGAGCTCATTCTTGCTCTGGCGCTCATGCTGTGCACATCATTCTCCAGCTACCTGACGCTAGTGTTTTTTTAGTGTGTCATAGGCCTGAAGAAGACCCAGGAAGGGTCGAAACGTCGCCCAGACACACCCTCCCTTAGTTGTTTATTGTTTTTCTTTTAAAACTAATTCATTTTTATTTTATTTAAAAAAATTAATATTTTTTTAACTTTTAATTGATATTTTGATTTAAAAATAACTTTCAAACTCACCCAAAGTCATGGGTGAGTTCTTTGACGACGGATGGACTCTCGTCCAGCGCGGCGGACGCCGCAGACGAGACCGCCAGCCACTCCAGCAGTACGGGAGGGGGGGGCGGATGGAGCGAGCACCTCCCATCTCCAGATGGGGATGGGATCAGTCCCCTCTCCCTAACCGGCCAGTGCCTCCACCCCGTACCTCCCGATACTACGGTCCCCAATCCAGGTCGTTTGCGGACGTGGTCCGCCAGGAGTTTCGAGGACCTCCTCGTAGACTTGTTTCTCCGCGAGCTGATAGGTCCGATGGGATCAAGAGACAGGCAGCAGGTCCACAATTTCGACTGCTGACTAGGAAACTGCACACAGTTATTAAGATGGTGCATCATCTCCAGAACGTGGCACCCAAGATAGGGAGACAGCCGCCCAGGATGATTGCCAAGATGGTGGATGCCCTGTCGGGGATGATAAGACCAGCTTCCCCCACCGATAAGACGATGGGGATGATCAAAGGGAATGCAGAAAATTGGGGTTACAATACCCAGCTTATTCTGCAGGATCACTATGAGGATGGTGTGGCAACGCTGTTGGAGGAGATTTCCGGGCTCTCAGTACGTGATTGGAAGGAGCCTTTTGAGGTGGCGGTTAGATGGGCCAAACGGAATTTGCCGCATGTTAACCAAGAGTCTATTGACCACGCACAGGCCCTGGTTACGGCCAGATTGGATGGTGACAACCAACCACAGTCTGTTCGAGCTACAGATCAGCCTCGAGGACCGATTGAGGCCATCAGCCGGGGAGCAGATCAGGCTCCACCTCCACCCCCACCTCCACCTCCGCCACCACCACCACAACCACCACAGGCGGAGCCTCCCCAACAACAAGGAGCACAGTCTCTGATGACAGTAGAGCCCCCTCAGATTCAGGCCCCACCACAATCTCCGCAAATGGACCCTCGGGAGCAAAGAGAGCCTGGAGCCAGGAGACGCAGAGGGGTAGTCTTTACAGAAGACTTGTTCCTGGATCTGGCGGATGATGGACAGGGGGATTCTCAGGTACCTCCGCAGGTTCACAGGTCTGCCCTAGAGGATTTGGAGGATTTGTTTGGCTCAACGCCTCCAGTATGTCAGGATGATTCTGTGGGGGACAACGTAACAGAGGGAGCACAAATCGTGGTCCCAGCCCAGGTTCACCAGGCAGAGGGTGACGACGGGGAGGATTCCCAGCCGGATAGTGACCAGGAGGATTCCCAACTAGCAGCAGTGGATGAGACATCCACTCCAATACAGCGTCAGAGACCCACACGACACCCCAACTCTGAACGCAAAATGATTGATTGGGGACTCAAGGTCACGCGGAAATGGCTGATAGTGGGGGACTCCAATTTGGTCAGAATCGGATCATATGACATCCCGGACCTACAAATTGACGCTTACCCCGGGGCCAATTTCCGGCACGCAGAGGCCTTGATGAACAAGGCTACCTCCAGTGTAACTGTGGAAAAGGTCATTTTGTCATTTGGTCTTAACCACAGGAAACAGAAGGCCAAAGAAACATCTGTGAAGCAGCTACAAGGAGCGGTTAGAGCTGCTAGAAGGAAGTTCCCTTATGCTGAGGTCTGGATCCCCCAGATCGGTTTTTCTTCTGCTTTGTCCAGAGATGAGAAACAGACCCTCAGGATCCTGAATGGATACATGGAGAGAAATTTGCTCTCTCTTGCTCCACTTGATGAGGCGGACTTCCATACGGAGCTTGATAACGTCCATTGGACTAAAAAGACAGGAAGAGCTATGCTTGCACATTGGGCAGCTTTGTTAAACTTAACCGCCCTCTAAGTCTAACACCAGAGGGGGTTGAGGAACCTCGGTCCTCTTCTGTGGAAAATGTTTTGGTCTTAGCTAAGAACTTTCAGATTTCCAAAACACAGAGGGACCTTCTGAGCAGAGGTTTGACCTTTGTCCCATCTCTGGATATAGGTAAGAATCAAAAAGCCCAGTTTCAATTAGATTTACAACATTATCATAGGAAAATACAATTGGCTACTTACTTTAAAAATTCAACCAACAGGGACATACCACCATTTACGGGGCGTTCAAACTGGACTCCTCCACCAGACAAGCTCCCAGTGGAGGTTCTTGATCTGATGGAGGAGGATAAACATACATTTAATATACATTTTAAACCAATTCTGGAGAAATTTAATTTGTCTACAGAGGAAGTTAGGGCTCTCAGAGAGTTACAACATTCAAAACATATTGTGATAAAGCCTGCTGACAAAGGGGCAACGGTTGTCATATTGGATAGAGACCAATATATATTAGAGGCAGAAAGACAACTGAATGATCCGGTTTATTATAAAAAATTAGACCAACCCATTTTTCTAGACACTATCCCTTTAATTGATGATATTTTACGGAGATTAAAAACTAAGAAATTCATTAATGAAAAGCAGAGAAAATATTTAAAAGGTGATTTACAACCAAGGGAAAGACGTTTTTATACTCTTCCCAAAATTCATAAAGATCCAAATAGTTGGACTGTTCCATTTGAAGTGCCCCCTGGACGTCCTATAGTCTCTGACTGTGGTAGTGAGACGTACTACACGGCAGAGTACTTGGATGTTTACCTCAATCCGCTCTCTACCAGACATCCTGCCTACTTGAAGGATACTTATCACTTTATTGAGGTTATTAAGAGTTTGGAGATCCCGTCCAATTCGTACTTTTTTTCTATGGATGTGGCCAGCTTATATACAAATATAGATATTGCTAGTGGTATCAATGCAGTTAAAAAATGTTTCGCAAGATACCCAGATCCCCTCCGGCCAGATGAGGAGCTGATACAGCTGTTGGAAATAAATTTAATGAGAAATGACTTTGTTTTTAATGAACAGTTTTATTTACAAATAAAGGGTACGGCAATGGGCAAAAAATTTGCTCCTGCCTACGCCAATATTTTTATGGCCAATTGGGAGGAGGAGGTTTTTTGTAAATGCCACAAGAAGCCATTGCATTATTTACGTTATTTGGATGATATATGGGGAGTTTGGACGGGCTCCAAGGAGGAGTTTCAAATATTTCTGGACACACTGAACTCTCATGACCCTTCTATCCAACTTACGGCGGAAGTACAGGAACAGTCGGTGGATTTCCTGGACACCACGGTCTATAAGGGACCCGATTTTCAGGAAACACACAAATTGGATGTTAAGGTGTTTTTTAAGAAGACTGATACACACGCCTTGTTGTATAAGACGAGTTTCCACCCACGTCACACGTTTAAGGGCATTGTCAAATCCCAAATTTTACGTTTTAGAAGGATTTGTACCCGGGATGAAACCTTTATGGAGGCTGTTCATATTCTTTTTGAAGCCTTACGGGACAGAGGGTACACTAGATCGTTTTTGAGACACTGTTTTAAAACTTTTCACGTGGAAAGGGAAGGGGGTCATGAGAGTTTAATCCCTTTGATTACCACCTATTCAACTATGGGTACAGTTTTGAACTGGAAGTTTAAAGACAATTTTGACAAGCTTATTGGGCAATCTGGAATTCTTCCAGACGCCAAAGTGATTTCGGCGTACAGGAGGAATAGAAATTTACGGGATCTCCTTGTTAGGGCTAAGTTACCGTCCTTGATAAGGAACAAACCCAAGTGGTTGGATGCTCAGTTTTGCCATTTGAAGTTCATAAAAAATCTGAAGGAGAAAACTACTTTCAAA
>CP136866.1:30738854-30978854 GCA_033000465.1 Sciaenops ocellatus | reverse complement strand
AATTTGATGTAAATTTTTGACCCCCTTTGCCTTTAAGTTCAATTTAACCTTACCCGGTATCTTGGCCCTAACCCTAACCATTTCCCTCCCTGGACCCTAAATCCTAATTTTAAATATTTTTTATCCCACATTTAATCTTATTTCATGTGTTTAACCCTAATTTGAACGGTTTTTAATGTTAAATTTACTTAATTGATGGGAGGGGGGGAAAACGAAACTTAAGTGGATCACTTCAAAGGCACGGGGGAGTGGTTCAGGAGTTACTGAGCGAGAGAGCTCATTTCTCCTTCAGACTTACAGAGGTTCACAGCTCCATTCTGAAGAGAGTTTGTTGGTGTGTTATTGTTTATTTGTAATTTTTTTTCACCTGAGGAAGACCGACTGGTGTCGAAACATCGTGTTTTTTTATTTACACACCCTTTTGTTTTTTGTCAGGTTTTTTTATTGTAAATAAATACATTTCATTTTAAACCCAGGCTTCAGATTTTCCTTTCCTTATTTTTGGAAAGCGCTTTTTTTTCTTACTGTTATTGAGAACCAGAAGGATGGACGGCTGGACCGAGGTGCACTACGGGCCTAGACGCCAGCGTGCCTGCCAGCCAGGCTGGGACCAGGCGTACGGGAGGTCCGATGGGTGGATGGACCGTGCACCCTCCATCTCCCGTTGGAGATGGCAGACAGTCCCCTACCCTAACCCTAACCCTAACCACCCTAACCCTAACCCGTATCGGAGGGGGTATTTTCCTTACCCTAACCCTAACCCCTAACCCTAACCCATTGGAGATGGCAGACAGTCCCCTACCCTAACCCTAACCCCTAACCCTAACCCTATGACGTGGGAAATCGAGAGCTGCTGGCAGTGAAGGTAGCGCTGGAGTGGCGGCACTGGCTGGAGGGGGCACAACACCCATTCTTGGTTTGGACAGACCACAAAAACCTGCAGTACATAAGAAAAGCTAAACGGTTGAATTCCCGTCAAGCCCGCTGGTCAATGTTTTTTTAACCATTTTCAATTTGCTCTATCTCACAGACCGGGGTTGAAAACCACTAAGCCCGATGCCCTGTCCCGTCTTTTCAGCCCCGAGCCCGTTGCCACAGAACCTGAGCCCATCCTTCCACTTAACCGTGTGGTTGGAGCAGTTATCTGGCCCATAGAAGTCGAGGTGAAGCAGGCAAATGGTGAGACCCCTCCACCTAGTGGGTGCCCCGATAATCGTCTGTTTGTTCCCGTTAATCTGCGCCCACAGGTGATTCACTGGGCTCACTCATCTCTGCTCACCTGCCATCCGGGCGTACATCGGATCATGTTCGCCCTCGCACAGCGGTTCTGGTGGCCGTCCATGGAGCTGGAGGTTCGGGAGTATGTGGAGGCGTGTCCAGTCTGTGCCAGGAACAAAAACTCCTCCAGAGCCCGCGCAGGTTTGCTGCAGCCTCTCCCTATTCCATCCCGGCCGTGGGCGGAGATCTCCATGGACTTTGTCACGGGGCTCCCGATCTCCAAAGGTAACACTACGGTCTTAACTGTGGTGGACAGATTTTCTAAGATGGCACATTTTATAGCCTTGCCTAAGTTGCCGTCAGCTAAAGAAACAGCAGAGTGTATGATGAACAATGTGTTTAGGATCCACGGATTCCCTCAGGACATTGTGTCAGATCGGGTGCCCCAATTTGTCTCACGGTTCTGGAGGGAGTTCTGCAAACTCATCGGAGCCACTGTTAGCCTCACATCGGGTTACCATCCAGAGGCTAACGGCCAGACGGAACGCCTCAATCAGCAGCTGGAAACTGGCCTCTGGTGCCTGGTGGCACAGAATCCTGCGTCTTGGAGCCAACACCTGACATGGCTCGAGTACGCCCATAATTCCCTTCCCACCTCTGCCACCGGTATGTCCCCCTTCAATTGTGTGTTTGGTTACCAACCCCCTGTCTTTCCTGATTCCGAACCTGAGGTGTCAGTGCCCTCCGCCCATGCCCTAGTCTGCCGCTGCCGCCGCATCTGGGCAGCAGCGTGCCGGATGCTGATCCGTCAAGGGGACAGAGTTAAGAGGGCAGCAGACCGCAGGAGAAGACCGGCCCCTGCCTATCAGCCCGGCCAGCGAGTATGGCTCGCTGCCAAGGAACTGCTGTTGCGGGTAGAGTCCCGTAAGCTGGCTCCACGCTTTGTCGGTCCGTTCCCCATCTCGAGGATCATCAATCCAGCGGCTGTGCGCCTCCGTCTGCCCCGATCCCTCAAGATACATCCCACATTCCATGTCAGCAAAATTAAGCCAGTCAAAGAAATTGGCATGGTGCCGGCAACCAAGCCGCCCCCGTCTCCCCGTATGGTCGAAGGAGGGCCCGTCTATGCTGTGAGGAAACTATTGGCGGTGCGCAATCGAGGTAGGGGCAGGCAGTTCCTCGTGGCCTGGGAGGGGTATGGTCCTGAAGAACGACAATGGGTCCCGGCCAGATTCATCGTGGATCCTGATCTCATTCGTGACTTTTATAGGGAACACCCAGACATCCCAGGGCCGTCTGGTATTCGGCCTTAGGAGGGGGGGTAATGTCACACCGGTAATGTCAAGTTGAGTTTTTGTCCTGTCTCCATATTTGTTTGTGACTTCCTGTTTTATTTTGGGAATTAACTCTCCTCTCGTTTCAGGTTCCTGCCCTTCCTCATGTGTCACCAGTCTGATTGTCTTCCCTGATTCCTGACTGTGTCCACCTGTTCCCCCATTACCCTCCATGTGTGCATATAGTCTGCGTCTCCCTTTGTCCTGTGCCAGTGTGTCTTGTATATCGTCTAGAGCACCAGCAACTTCGTCATAGTAATAGTCATAGTCATAGTCTAATTATTTTGTTGTTATTTCAAGTTCCTCGCAAGAGTGATTTTTTGTTGTTGGCCTTTTGCCTGTGAAGTTAATAGCCCCTTAGTTTAGTTAGTGCCCTTTTTTGACCATCCCTCGTTGAGGCGCTTTTTGTTTTCCCCGGAGGATCCTTGTTTTTCTTTGTTAAAAATAAAGCCTTTGTCAGCTCCATCCTAACTCTGCATCCAAGTCCTCTTCTTGAGTTACCGGCCTGACACGGGGTCCAGTATGTCGGCAAGACCAAGAATACGCTCCTCCAGCGATTCACCCAGCATAGGTATAACATCCTAAGACGGAGAGAAACACACACACCTCTCGTCAGTCATTTTATTTCCCATGGATGGTCGTCTGTCCGGGACACGATCATCAAAATGGACCCAGATTGGAACACCACCCAGAGAGCCCAAGCTGAAAGGATATGGATCAAAAAATTAGAAACAATACACCCCAAAGGACTTAGTCTCAAATAGGACTTACCTGATCCAGAGAAGGATGGCCCGTGCACTGAGCCTCGGCACCGAGTCTCACCCACTCTCCATATCCCATAACCCTAACCCTTTAGAGTGGAATTGTAATTTTATTACATTTTTCAAATTTTCTGTTTAATAAATATTTTACAAGACAGACGACTAGCGGAGATTTTTTTTACCTTTTGGAAAAAGTTTGGCAATTATGTCATTTTTTGATGAGAGATGGAAGGTGGTCCGGTACAGCTGGAACTGAAGGGACAACCTGGATTGGGATCGGGGCAGCAGGGCGTACAGGGGGATGGACCAAGCACCTCCCATTTCCTTTGGGAGACAGGCTCCATTCCCTTCTCCTAACCCTACTCACACACCTGTTGCATGTTGTGTTTCCGGCTAAGTGTCAAGAACTTGACTCAGGGACAGGGTCTCAGAAGCAAAACTCAGAAGCCGGCAGTATGGTTAACAAAACATTTTACTAGCAAAGATCAAACAAAAGACGCTCTCATGGAGGATGCAAAAATATAACAAAAAGCGCTCACTAAGGAGGTTACAAAATACAACTAAATGCAGTCAGTATCGGGACACAAAACCTGGTTATTCCTGGAGCTTGGCAAAACACACGGGACACAAGACAAAGGGAGATAAGGACAATTTATACATGAGGGAGGGGAACACAGGTGAGACAATTCAGGAACCGGGGAGACAATCACAGTGGAGGGAAAATCACACAAGGGAAGGAAGTCAAATGCCTGCAACGAGAGGGGAAAGATGAGTACAAAATAAAACAGGAAGTGAACTACAAGACTAGACATGAGCGATTTAACTTGACATGAAAGTGCTCAACAGAATTAACAAACTTTGTGTGACATGACACTAAGTATGCAATCGCTAAAAAGTATTGTCGATTATCTTTCTAAACTCCCAAAAAGGATTATTTCAGGATCTGGAGTTGGAGGAGGTTTCGTTGCAGGACTGACAAGACAAAACCTGGACTGGAATGTCAGGACCGGGTAGGCGGACTCAGGAGCAGGGAAGGAGGCAGAAGCAGAGGTCAGGTGACAAGAGTGTTTATTGTACAGAGTTGTATGGCAAGGAGACTGGCACTGGCAGATGAAGGCAGACGGGCAGGCTGGCGAAGAATGAGCTCAGGCGGGTGATGCAGGCTGGAGTCCGGGTGGAGTGGGTAGCTGGTGTGCAGAAAAGAGAACAGGTTAGGTTTTTGGAAAAGCTCCGACAATCAACAAGAATCTAGAGAGAGAGCTGTAGAGAGCTGAAGATGTCACTAACTGGTAGCAGTGTCTATAATCCAGCGCTGACTGACTGTGGCCCAGGATCTTAAATAGCACGGAATGATGACCAGATGAGCAGCAGCTGAGAGGCCCCGACTCCAGCACAGCAGTCTCCCATCTGTAATCAGGCCTGATCACACACACAAACTAGGGAGCAGGGGCAGAGGGCATGACATGGAATCTAGTAATCGGTAAAAGAATAGTGTTAAAAACAGGGTTTACTTGGACGAGTAGTAGTAGATCACCCGACAATGTCTATAAAAAGAGATCAGAATTGTGATGAGTAAAAAAGTGTGAGTAAAAAAGAGAAGATAAGAATAATTTAAACAAGGACTAAATACTTAGTTAAAAACTGGATAAAATATCAGAGCCGGGACAGAGCTCCTGTCAAACCTGGATAAGACTGGCAGAGCTCGAATGAGTCCGTTCAATAACGAGCCTGTACCGAGTTTCCACCTCCAACTGTCGTCCTGTTTTTTCTTCATACCCCATTGCGTTAATGTAAGTATATTAAATGTCCTTTCATACTTGTGTTTCTATACTTTAATCATTAAATTATTGAATTATGTATCTGTTGTATATGTATTTATAAATTATTTTAATATTTATTCATCCAGATTAGGTTTTGTGATGAAAATAAGGAAGGGTTAGGGTTAGGTTAGATTTACTGAAGACTACATTAAACGTTTGTAGTATAAAAATTAATGAGTGCTGCTTATTGATTGAGTGTTTGACAATTTTTCTGATTTTCTTAATGCATGCATTACAGTTTCTCTGTTGTTTTTAACAAATGTGAGTAATAAGTTTAACCAACAAGTATAATCAAAGAGAAGAACACTATGCACATGATCTGAAACACTTAAAATGGTGAAGTATAAACACTGAAGCACTGTGGAAAAAATAGAATAGACACTGATAACTGGACGTAAATGTCACACTGCGGTGAGGTCATGTCTTATTTTGGTGTTTTTGTCTCGTCATTTCCTGTTTTATTTTGAAGAGTAACTCTCCTCTCGTTTCAGGTCACTTGCCCTTCCTTGTGTGTCACCTGTCTGATTGTCTTCCCTAATCACCGATTGTGTGCACCTGGTGCTCCCTTCCCTCCATGTGTTTAAGTAGTCTGCGTTTCCCTTGTCTTGTGCCAGTGTGTTTGTCATTATTGTCCATTCTACCTATGCCCATGATCCTTGCCACAGCCATAGTTTGCCTTGCCTTGCTGCCTTGAGTTTTTCCTCGAAAGAGTGATTTTTCTTTGTAACTTAATAGCATAGTTCTAGTGTTTAGTTTGACTGTTTAGAGATAGCCGTTTTTTGTTTCCTCCTTTGGAGTGATTTTGTGTTCATTCAGGTTTAGTCTTTCTTTGCTTTTCCTCCCGTTTATTCGGAGTGATTCTTTGTTTGCTGTTGTTTTCCCTACCGGGTTTTGTTTCCTCCCTTTTGGAGCGCTTTTTGTTTGATAGAGTTTTTATTTCCCCTCTCCCCCCTTTTCAGGACAGGTTAGTATAGATAGTGTAGTCAGGATTGTGTTTTTCCTCCTTTTGGAGCGATCTTTCTTTTGCAAGATTTCATAGCCGTGAGTATCTTTGTTTTTCCTCCTTTTGGAGCGACTTTACTTTGAGTAGATTTCACAGCCACGTCAGGAGTGTTTTATAGTCCTTTTATTTTCACTCTTTTGAGAACTACTCACTCTGCTGTATTTTTGGAAATAAAGTCACCTTTATTGCCTCACCTCTGCGTCTGAGTCCTGCCTTGAGCCCACCCTGACAGTAAAACCTTTTTAAATGTGAAATATAACCCTTTTGAAGAACTGGAATGCACATATAATCACACAGAATGCTGTAAATCAAGTAGACAGCAAAGCACAATGTTCGAAGTAGAATTGGCTCATGTGAGCACACAAGATTTATGAAGTAGTGAGCACTTGGTTTTTTAGTAAAAGTCTGACGTATTGTGTGAATTATGTAACAGTGTGAAAACCTATAACAGTGTGAAATTTATAAAACTTTAAAAATATATAGTTGAAGAGATCTGTGACATTATGGTGTAAGAAAAAGCAATAAAAGGTTTTTTAAAAAAATAGAATTACAGCAAAACAGAATCTAATGGTGTCATCCAGGAAAGAATAAAACAAAAGAAAAGACCTTGGCCACCAGGCCAAGATCAAAATGTGTAAAACAAGACACTATTAGAGTGGAAAAACCCCAAAGTTGACGAGAGCAAACCTAGCAAAATTTATGAGGAGCAATACACCTTTAGAGTGGAAAATCCCCAAACTTGAGATCGCCCCAGAAAGTCCCTAAGAGTCCAAACACGTGGAAAATTACACCATTGTGTCATAGAGAAAGTTTGGTCAAAATAGGCAGGACATATGAAATTTGCATAAAGTTCTCAAGAGTATATAAGGTGAAGCCCTGAGTCAACAAATTCAGTCTATCCATGGGTGACTTGGGCTGTAAAGATAATAAAGAGTTCATTCTGCTGCCAAACCTGATGAATCCTGAGTGTTATTGCCTAAATCAGCAGAGTAACACTATTTGACCTGATTTGGACCTGAAAATTAGACAAGTCGTGCACAGTCTTCTGAACAAAGGACAACGTTGGGGACCGTGACACAACACATTCCCATTTTAAAAATGACAAAACTGAACTCTGATTCAAAGAAAAATCTTTATTCCTGGAAAATTACAATGAAAAAGGTCTTCACAGAGATATTAAAATATAAAATGCTATTATAAAAGAAATGTGTTGATTTGTTACTACATAAGGCTGCAGTTGTAATTGTGTTTGTATGTGCACTACAGCTACATTCAAACAAAAGTCAAAGATTTTCATTGATGAGTTTGATGATGTCATCTGTTAAGGACGAATGGGATGATGTCTTTATATGCAAGCCCCCTCCATCACAATCAAAATGTCAGCATTTTTCTCCCTGAAAAAAAATCACTGATTGATTATCAGGTTTTCAAGAATGTCTTCAAATAGAAGCTTCACAGGTTTTAAACAGAAATTGTTAAATTGGTGATTGAAAAACACGGAATTTGAGTCTGTAAATTATGAACCTTGAAAACTGTCTGACACAGACACAGAAACAGGTGTCTGTTACACACTGTGTCTGTGTGTAACTGACATACAGACACAGGGTACGGTCGAATAGTCAAAAAAATTAGCTCCTAAGTCCTTTCCTAACCACTTTTCCTTGACCTCGATGGAAAACGTCACGAGGTCAAGGAAAGATGAGAAGGAGAATTCATAAGGAGCTAGGAGAAGACGACCACAGTGTTCAGAGAATCCGACTGCACTTACACTTAGACTACGTCATCATGCGACGGCGAATGTCATTGACATGATCTGTGGTAAAACTACAAAGTCCAGAAGACGGACTACAAAACACGCATCTGAGATACTTACTAGATACTCCCCGTATGTTCTTACTGTGTTTTTAATGCAGGAAATATAAACGTGGACAACCCGGTGAAAAATGTGACTTCATCATCAACGTCAGAATTCAAATAATAAATGAATATTGTCCACCTGTCACAGAAGTCAAATGAAGTGTTTGTTACGCTGGTATGGTCGCTCACCCTCCTGTCCACTCATATAGAAACATATCAGCAAGTTATGGCAAAGATATATGATTAATCAGCAACGGTAACTTCATGATGATCTGCAGGACGCTGGATGTCACAGTTACAAACAGTTTTTACTCTGTGTGTGAACGCAGCTCCACAGTCAACAACACAACACACTTCATGATCAAAGTTTTTACATCACGTCAACAGGTATGTTCATATTCACATGCTCTCTCTGCTGCAGTCTGCATCACACTGTTTAAATACTTTAATGTTTTCTGGTTGTGAATGACTGAACGGTGCGCCGATTTTTTTTTTTTTTTTTGTCGCTGCTGCAAGGAATTGTGGGACGGCATTACCTCCTTTCCTTTCGTAAAGGATGGTCCGGTGTATCCTATGCTAAAGGAGATAATAAAGGAAGCATTGAAGCTCCTTTCCTTAACAGTTTGAGAATTCGAACAGCTCTTATCATGGCGGCTACGTAAATACTTCCGGGTCATTTCACTCAGTTAGGAAGGTTCCTAAGCAAATTTGACTATTCGACCGCACCCACAGTGTATAACTAAGTGTGTGTCACACCACGGTGAGGTCAAGTTGGGTTTTTGTCCTGTCTCCATGTCTTGTCTTGTCATTTCCTGTTTTATTTCGAAAAGTAACTCTCCTCTCATTTCAGGTCACTTGCCCTTCCTCGTGTGTCTCGGTCTGATTGTCTGCTGAGTGTTTCCACCTGTTCCCTGTTACCCTGTGTATAAGAGTCTCCGTCTCCCTTTGTCTTGTGCCAGTGTGTTCGTCTTCGTCCTTGTATGCGTGCGATCACTCCAGCCTTACCACAGTCTTGTCACAGCTCTGTCTATGGTCGTATTTGGTTTTTGTTCCGGTTCCTCCAAGAGAGAGATTTTAAGTTCTAAGTTTCATATCATAGTTTAGTTCCTTAGTTAACGATTTCATAGCCCATTGTTTCCTCAATGTGGAGTGATTTTTTTTTTTTGTTTGTTTGCTCACCTTTCATAGATTAGTGCATCCAGTTTTCAGGAGTGTTTTCTGTTGTTTCTACCTTATTTGCTAGTGCTTTTGCCTCCGTAGCGGGAGTGATTTTCAGTTCCTATCAACGCTTTATAGTCTTTTGTGTTTTCCTCCTTTTAGTGGAGCGATTATTATTTTTGTATCTTTTGTAGCCACGCTTCTTCCATTTTGGAAACAAATAGAGGTAATTTTCATAGCCTGCTTTGGTTACTCTGTCTTGGAGTTTTTTTACCTGATTCCTTTAATAAAGACTTTTATTGAAGAACCCGAAACCCTGCATCTGCGTCCTGTGTCCTAGCTTGGTCGTGACATTGTGTGATACACAGTGTGTAACAGAAAGTGTGTAACTGACACAATAGCCAATTAATTTATCACTAATAAATCTATATATTTGAACCAGCTTTACTTCCTACAACAACAACACATATGTTCATACATCATATAAGTTGCATAAATCTGACCATCAGGATGTTCACATGTGACTCTGATCTTGTGTCTGCTGAAAGTTTTATTACTGCTATTAGTTCAATAATCAGTTGAATTAATTCAAATTCAAATAAACAGAAATAATCAGTCAAAAAATAAAGGTTTCTTGGATTTGACTAAATAAAACAGTGAAGAATAACATGTCATGAATCAAACACTTACAGTCTCTGAACACACAGAGAGCATTCATTTGGGTAGGTGACACCATCACTCCCACATACTGGATCATAGTTCAGAGGACACGCCAGAGTCACGCTTATCCCCACACAGGAAGGCTGGATAAAAAAAAAACAACCAAATAAACAAACAATCAGATGTTGTTCCATCTTTTCCACAAACATTACGCCTGTTACTAAAGTCCGCACCAGATTATAAGCATTTCTGGGCTCATCAAGCAGTGGGTTGGGGTTTGGTTACAATGGCAGATAGGCCTTAGGGTTTAGTCTGTTATGGTCACAAATGTACCATTACACTGTTACACTTTTAACTACATTATGTTTTGTAATACACAGTAAGTTTTCAGTTTACAACATGTTTCTCTCAGCTGTGACCCATTATGACAGTTTGGGTAGTAACTTTACGTCTTATATAATGGTCTGTTATTCATATGAGTTTCCGTGGGAAGTCTTTGTGATAACCATGACTCCAAGATTAGGGTCTATTTCTTAGTATGGGAGAACTCTCTAATCAGTGTTATGGAATTTTCTATACTTAGGTTACACAGGGTCACGTGTGGACCTAGCCAAAGGCCTAGCCAGGTACCAGCAGATCAGTTCTGGGATCAATTCATCATAAAGGTATATCCCTGTGTTGCAGCCCTGTCAGATGTGACAGGGATCCCTTTGGCCAGTTGGCAAAGTGAAGGATGTAGTAGGACCATTGTGCACACCATATACAATTGGTTAATGTTCAAGGACAAGATGTACCAGATGTTGGTTACTTATATGATTAAACTACCAGCAATTCGAGGAGATGAAGGCCAGAGCTCCCCATGGACACACAAAGTCTCAATAAGGAGTACATTCACACAGTGAATGTAGGTGCGGCTGTTGAAGAGGCTCCATGATGAGAGTGGATACCCTTTCATGCGACAGTTGTTTGGCTGTAATTAATTAATAGAAAAAGGTAATGCTGAAGATAAAGAAGATCTCAGTGTAGCAAAGGCAGAAGTAAGAACACTGAATTTACGAGTTCAGTCATGTGTCTTCTGAGTTTGACCAAGACAACATAGCGACAACTACTCTACCTGAACAACTTTACCAGTCTCACCTTCAATTACTTCCAAACTCTTCATGGTTCCTCACTGTATTTATGATCTTTTAGTTCCCAATAAGCCTATACGTAGTCTGAGATACTGCATCTTAATTCATGAGATCAATTTTTAACTTATTGCTGCCCAGTTGTTTTTTGAATGTCACATTTTTGGATTATGTTTTTTTTTTATGATGTAAGGTGACTTTGAGTGCCATAAAAGAAGCCACTAAATAAAATGTTATCTTTGTCAATGTTCATTTGAGCCTATTTAATCCATGTTTGTTACCAAAAGGTTTAACCCCAATTTGCTACTGTGTGTGAAACATGTTGTGACTTTGATTTTGTAAATAAACAAATATAAGACAGAATGAAAATTATTCGTGTGAATAGAAACTGTGTTACTTTACTTAAGTGTTGAAGTGAGTTTGTTAAAAACACACAACATAACAAACTGATGGTTTTCAGCTGATTGTACATGATACTGTCAAAACACTAAAGAACTAATAAAGACAAATCCCAAAGAGACATTGTGTTGACACATGTTCATCTGTAGTAGTAGAGAGTTTGTAGGATGTTTGTTTGTTTCTTACCCTCCTGTTGAGTCTGGATTCATCCTGAGCATCTGAAAAAGACAGTAAACTTTATCAGGACTGTACACCTGACCCCGACTCTTACCTGGACTACACACCTGACCCTGACTCTCAGGTTGCACCTTCAGAACTGAAGAAGGACTCTATGTTCACACACCTGACCCTGTTTCCCCACCTGACCCTGTTCATACACCTGACCCTGTTTACACACCTGATCTGGTCCAGTCTTACTTCACCTGGTATAATCTTACCTGCACAGATGAAAGCAGCCACATTGATGAGCAGAAGAGTCCTGGCAAACATGGTGGATGTAAACTCACAAAGTGAAATGAAATCTTCTGAGAGGAGCTTGAAACTGTCTGTTTTTCTGGCGTCTCATTGGCTGCTAATGCGTCTGTGTGACGGTCCTCTGTGGTTGTGATGTTTGGTGTTGGCGTGCTGTTGTCATATAGAGGACGGACTCTGTGTTGTCGTCTGAAACCATGTGAGCTGTGTCAAAACAGAATTTGACGGCTCCCGCTATCTTTTGTTCAGGTTTAATCTCAGGATCAACATTCTGTCTGCTCTCAAATATCGCTGACAGAGCGAAAACTCCAACACCATCACCACAGCAAAAAAACAAAAACAAAAAAAAACGTGGGTCTGTCACGAGTCTGCACAACAGGAATTAACTCAATAAATACAACAGCAGGAAAACAAGCTTATTTAAATAAGCATAGCATAAACTTTATTATTATTGTTGTTGTTGTTGTTGTTACTGGTGGTAGTAGTAGTAGTAGTAGTAGTAGTAAATCTGATAGAACCTTTAATACTGATGATACTGCCCAAAATGTTTTACATTACTACATTATGACATGAGTACAAAGTCATGGGTCAGGCCACACCTGATCACCTTCACCTGACTCCATATCGCACTATTGTGTGCAGAACCAGTCAAAAGTTTGGACACACCTTCATTATTTTCTATTGTAGATGAACACTGATGGATTAGGGTCATATTTTATTTATTTATTTATTTACCACATACTTAATGTGTTATTTCATAGTTTTTATGTATTCTGTGTTGATGTAGAAAATAACAAAAATTAAGAATAGGTGTAATCAAATTTTGACTGATGTATAAACTATGACAGATGTGTATAATGCATAAAAAGGGACGACCAAGGACAGTTTATTCTCCTGCAGAAGACAGTATGACACAATAACCTTCTTCTGGACTTTTTCTCTGCACCTAAGTGATGCCAAACAATAAACCTAAATTTAACCAGAGTTATGAACAACAAAACCATGAAAACGATGTAAGAGGGAGAAAATGGACGCTAAGATCTCAGATCTGCAGTGCTACAGGTACACACAGAAAGACACAGCTTTACATTTTGACAAACTCCACCAATTCAAACCTCTTACATTTCTCTGGACCTCCACCATTATCTCTCTAATCAGCATTCAGGGTCTGTCTAAATTGGTCTTTACTCGTCACAGGGTTCCTGGAACAACACCAGTATATCTATCCATACATCAAACATCATATATCATCATCATATGTCATATATCAAACTGATGAATGAACACAAACATACGTTTACACAGGATGGACTACTCCTAACGAACTCAGCAATAACTAGGTTACTGATGGCAGACAGGTGACAGGTTAGTTTTGTTGTATTCGTGGTCTTTGTAGTACCTTTAAAACTCCACCACGTGGCACTGTGCACCTCCAATGGCAGCCCGCCATAAAATTAAAGGCAGAAGAAGAAGTAGAAGACAGGAAGTGACATATGTCTTCCGGGGCGCGCGGTTCGTCACGTCGTGTCTTTGTTGGACTTTAAGATTATTTTATATTAAATATATCTTATATATTCTTATATTATATATATTCTATAAGATAAAACATACAACATGTACGACCAGGACGAAGGTGAGCTGCTGAAACTTTATCAACACAGTTTAAACTTTATTAACAAACGTTAGCTGTTAGCTCCTGTTAGCACCAGTTAGCTCTCTTATAAACACACATGCTAACATCAGTTAGCTCACATTTACAGGCTAACTTTGGCTTCATGTGAAATCAAACCTCTCTGTCCGGCATGCTAACGGTAGCTAACACCATCGGCGCTGTACTTTGTTCCAGCTAGCAAGCTAACATGCTAATGAGAGGCTGCAGTGATGAAAACAAATGAAAGAACACACAGACAGACACACACACAGACAGGCAGACACACAGACAGACAGACACACGGGCAGACAGACACACGGGCAGACACACGGACAGACACACAGACACACACACAGACAGACACACAGACAGACAGGCAGACACACGGACACACAGACACACAGACAGACACACAGACAGACACACACACAGACAGGCAGACACACAGACACACAGACAGACACACAGACAGACACACACACAGACAGGCAGACACACAGACAGACAGACACACGGGCAGACAGACAGACACACGGACACACAGACAGACAGACACACAGACACACGGGCAGACAGACAGACACACGGACACACAGACACACAGACACACGGGCGGACACACAGACAGACACACGGGCAGACAGACACACAGACAGACAGACACACACACAGACACACACACAGACACACAGACAGACAGGCAGACACACGGACACACAGACACACAGACACACACACAGACAGACAGACACACAGACACACACACAGACACACACACAGACAGACACACGGGCAGACAGACACACAGACAGACAGGCAGACACACGGGCAGACAGACACACAGACAGACAGGCAGACACACGGGCAGACACACAGACACACAGACACACGGGCAGACAGGCAGACACACGGGCAGACAGACAGACACACAGACAGACAGACACACAGACAGGCAGACACACGGGCAGACACACGGACACACAGACAGACAGACACACAGACAGACAGACACACGGGCAGACAGACACACAGACACACAGACAGACAGACACACAGACACACACACAGACAGACACACGGGCAGACACACGGGCAGACAGACACACAGACAGACAGGCAGACACACGGGCAGACAGACACACAGACAGACAGGCAGACACACGGGCAGACACACGGACACACAGACAGACAGACACACAGACACACAGGCAGACAGGCAGACACACGGGCAGACAGACAGACACACAGACAGACAGACACACAGACAGACAGACACACGGACACACAGACAGACAGACACACAGACAGACAGACACACGGGCAGACAGACACACGGACAGACACACGGGCAGACACACAGACACACAGGCAGACAGACAGACAGACACACAGACACACGGGCAGACAGACAGACACACGGACGGACAGACAGACAGACACACAGACACACGGGCAGACAGACAGACACACAGACACACAGGCAGACAGACATGGAGGGACTTCACATGATACTTCCATCAGTTTAATGTTTATTGATCAGTGACAATAAATACCTGTCCTGTTTGTGTGTTTACCAGATAACCAGTATGATGAGGACGATGATGAAATCACACCAGATTTGTGGCAGGAAGCATGTTGGATCGTCATCAGGTAAACTCACCTGGACCTCAGCTCACCTGTCGATGTGCTGTAGAGAAACCAACTGATTATTCCAGGTGGCAGCAGAAGACAAGGTGACGATCAGTTGCTGCTCTGCAGAGGTGTCATGATCTGAGCATCCAGTTAGTTCCTGTCAGCTGAGGAGAAGAGGACAGGAGGAGAGGAGAGGAGGACAGGTTGAAGATGTTAGGAAGTACAGCAGATAGGTCCAATTGTCTATTTTTCTTAGGAATCTTTCTCACTGAGTGACATGAGCTGAAGTTTTAATGTGTCCGTCATGATAAGAGCTGTTTGAATCCTCAAACTGTTAAGGAAAGGAGCATCAGTGCTTCCTTTATTATCTCCTTTAGCATAGGATACACGGAGCATCCTTTAGGAAAGGAAAGGAGGTGATGCTGTCCCACAATTCCTTATAATAGACGCAGCGTTCAGTCATTAAAAGACATCAATGTATTTAAACAGTGTGATGCAGGCTGCAGCAGAGAGAGCGTGTGAATATGAACATATGTGTTTGATCATGAAGTGTGTTGTGTTGTTGACTGTGGAGCTGCGTTCACACACAGAGTAAAAACTGTTTGTAACTGTGACATCCAGCGTCCTGCAGATCATCATGAAGTTACCGTTGATTATTAATCAGAACTTGTTAACATGTTTGTATGTGAGTGGACAGGAGGGTGAGCGACCATTCTCACTGACAAAAACTTTGTTTACATTCATCTTTATATATCCTGCATCAAACAACACGGGCAGAGCACCAACATCTAACATGGAGCTGTTTGTAGTCCGTTTAGGGTAATTATTTAGGACAAATATTTGTTGTGTTACAGCTCTTATTTTGACGAGGCTCCGTCTGTTGTGTAACAGCTCTTATTTTGAAGAGGTTCTGTCTGTTGTGTTACAGCTCTTATTTTGAAGAGGTTCTGTCTGTTGTGTTACAGCTCTTATTTTGAAGAGGTTCTATCTGTTGTGTTACAGCTCTTATTTTGACGAGGCTTTGTCTGTCGTGTTACAGCTCTTATTTTGACAAGGCTCTGTCTGTTGTGTTACAGCTCTTATTTTGAAGAGGTTCTGTCTGTTGTGTTACAGCTCTTATTTTGACGAGAAGGGTCTGGTGCGTCAGCAGCTGGATTCGTTCGATGAGTTCATCCAAATGTCGGTTCAGAGGATTGTGGAGGACGCTCCGCCCATCGACCTGCAGGCTGAAGCTCAGCACACCTCAGGAGAGGTGGAGGAACCGGTGAGGACTGAATACGTGTTCCATAGCACATGTAATGTGTTCAAACAACATGTAACATGTTCTGACATCACTTTGACCTGTGCTTTGTGTTTCAGCCTCGTTACCTGCTGAAGTTTGAGCAGATCTACCTGTCCAAGCCCACCCACTGGGAGAGAGACGGAGCTCCGTCCCCCATGATGCCCAATGAAGCCCGACTGCGAAACCTCACGTGGGTCTCTCCTGGTCTCTCCTGTTCTCTCTCGGTCTCTTTTGTTCTCTCTCGGTCTCTCTCGGTCTCTCTCGGTCTCTCCTGGTCTCTCCTGGTCTCTCTTGGTCTCTTGTTCTCTCTTGGTCTCTTTTGGTCCCTCCTGGTCTCTCCTGTTCTCTCTTGGTTTCTCCTGTTCTCTCCTGGTCTCTGCTGGTCTCAGCTGGTCTCTTTTGTTTTCTCCTGGTCTCTGCTGGTCTCTCTTGGTCTCTCCTGGTCTCACCTGGTCTCACTGTGTACCCCCCACAGGTACTCGGCCCCCCTTTACGTAGACATCACAAAGACCATCATAAAGGAGGGCGAGGAGCAGCTGCAGACTCAGCACCAGAAGACCTTCATTGGTAAAATTCCCATCATGCTTCGCTCCACCTACTGTCTGCTGAGCGGCCTGACGGACAGAGATCTCTGTGAGCTCAACGAGTGTCCGCTGGACCCTGGAGGTTATTTCATCATCAACGGCTCTGAGAAGGTACGCTCTGACATCATGACGCACCATGTGACATCATGCTAAGCTAAGCTAAGCTAATAGAGAGATAGATTGATCTGATTTCTGTGTTTACATGTTGATCTAAGATCAGGTGTGTTGGTGCTTTTCCTCATCAAACTGCTCACCCTGCTGGTTTTCAGGTGCTCATCGCTCAGGAAAAGATGGCCACCAACACGGTGTACGTGTTCGCCAAGAAGGACTCAAAGTACGCCTACACAGGCGAGTGCCGGTCCTGTTTGGAGAACTCGTCCCGTCCCACCAGCACAATCTGGGTCAGCATGATGGCCAGAGGAGGACAGGTGAGTCCTGATGTTTACCTGGAAACAGGATTCATATATTGTATTAAATGTAATGACTTCAGGTCATCATTTGATACAACAAACATGTTTATATAAAATAATGTGATCCGTCTATCAGCGCTCATTCTTTGGATGGTCTGTCGCTACGTCACCACAGTCTGTTTGTAACTTTTCTGATAGATCAGAGTACAGATCTGATCAACTTACTGATTACTGATTGTCTCTTTCAGGGAGTGAAGAAGAGTGCGATTGGTCAGAGGATTGTGTCCACGCTGCCCTACATCAGACAGGAAGTTCCCATCATCATTGTGTTTCGAGCGCTGGGTTTCGTGTCAGACAGAGACATCTTGGAACACATCATCTACGACTTTGACGACCCTGAGATGATGGAGATGGTCAGCCCGATGATCAGTTAATCAGCGAATAAACACAAATGATGCCAGCTGGAGTCGCTGTTATGACAGTTTAGAAAGTCCGCTGGACATTTTTATGGAACTTTAAAGGTTTATTATATGTGTTTAACTATGATGTCAGCAGTGATGTCACTGTGTTTCCAGGTGAAGCCATCTCTGGACGAAGCGTTTGTGATCCAGGAGCAGAACGTGGCGTTGAACTTCATCGGCTCCAGAGGAGCGAAACCTGGTGTGACGAAAGAACGAAGAATCAAATACGCCAAAGAAGTCCTGCAGAAAGAGATGCTGCCGCACGTCGGAGTCAGCGACTTCTGTGAGACCAAGAAGGCTTACTTCTTAGGGTGAGTCCTACCTCAGGATACCTGTACAGGTGATCTACAGGTGTCTGTGGGACCAAGAAGGCTTACTTCTTAGGGTGAGTCTGTCAGTGTTGTTGTATTTGACCAGGTGTGTTACTGTGTTTTCAGGTACATGGTCCACAGGTTGCTGCTGGCGGCTCTTGGCAGGCGAGAGCTGGACGACAGAGATCACTATGGCAACAAGAGGCTGGACCTCGCTGGACCGCTGTTAGCGTTCCTGTTCAGAGGGTGGGGCTTTGCCCATTAATCACCATCACCTTTAACCACGACTCACTCACCTGTAATAATCAGTACACACAGACAGTGAACAGAGATTCACTGAAGACATCAAACTGAAGTAACATCTGAATTATTTGACACACTGAGATAATATTTTCAATAAAAATGACTGTAAAGTAAATTCACTACAGATTCAGAAAAATCAGGTTGTACCTGAATTTAAAATATAAAATTATATAATTATAATAAACACTCTTTTTTTTTTTTTTTCAGCATGTTTAAGAACCTGCTGAAGGAGATCCGGATTTACGCCCAGAAGTTCATCGACAGAGGAAAAGATTTCAATCTGGAGCTCGCCATTAAAACCAGAATTATCTCAGACGGCCTGAAGTACTCGCTGGCTACCGGAAACTGGGGCGACGTAAAGAAAGCTCACCAGGCCCGAGCAGGAGTGTCACAGGTGAGAACACCTGTCTCTATCTGAAACCTGTAAAGAAGTGTGATGCTCATTGGACACACTAACATGGTTTATAAGTTTGACTGAAGACAGGTCACAGCTCAGAAGTCTGACATCAGTCTACGATATGAACATGTTAAATCTTTTCTCATCAACCTTCAGTTTAAACTTGGTGAATCTTCATCAGAGATGGTCTCAGTCTGTATCACAATGTCCTGAGCTCAGCATGTCATTGTGTTATTTTTCTGTTTGTAGGTGTTAAACCGTCTAACATTCGCATCCACTCTGTCTCACCTCCGTCGAGTCAACTCTCCGATCGGCAGAGACGGCAAACTGGCAAAACCGAGACAGCTGCACAATACACTGTGGGGGATGGTGTGTCCGGCCGAGACGCCTGAGGTAAAAACACCACAGATTATCTCAAAACTCACAGGAGCCCCAAAAATGTCTGAACACACAAACCACCAACACGAGCCTGATGAAATTCAAAGGACAGCTGTCAGTCAGGTGGACGTGTACCCAGTGTTTTTTTTTTTTACTTTATTTATATTTTTTTGTCTCATAACACAAACATGAGGTCATTTAGTCGTGTTGAATAATATACATAGGATTATTAGTTATCGGATGACACTTTCATTTACAATTATGTTCACTACAGTTTCAGCTGTCACACTCTGCGTCAGCTAAATGTGTAAACAATTTAGCCCAGTATTCTTTTCCCTTTTCCTTCTGTAATCTCAAACTAAATGTTATGCGTTCCATACTGTGTATGTAATTTATTATATTTTTCCATTGGTTCAAGGTGGGAGGTTCTCTAAGAAGCCAGCATCTAGTTATTGCCTTTTTACTTGCTTTACTTTACTTTTAATAAATATCTGTCCCTATTATCCAGATCCTTTGATATATTCCCCAAGTAGAATGACAGACTAGTAAAGTCAATATCAAATCCCAAAATTCTCCTTGTGGCAACTTGCACTTGACAGGGCAAGACCAAAAAATGTGAGTATGGTCTGCATTTAATTGTCCACATTGTCTCCAGCATTGGTTCTGATGTCCAGTTTGTTTTGGTTTTATTTTTGGGGTTATGAAAAACCTCACACAATTCTTCAAGCAAAAGTCTCTCCAACTTTGTGAATTTGTGGTTGACGTCTGGGTGTGGATTATATGAGACCAATACTCTGGGGAGATTTCAATATCCAGCTCTCTTTCCCATTTTTGTTTTATATAGAACAGTTGAGTTGTTTTTCATCAATGAGATACTGGAATACAGATTCCCAATAACTTGTGTAGTGGATTCTGAGTTGTAAACGTTCATGATCATTTGTGTGACCCTGGATTGTTCTTCCATTCTCTGTCCCTTCACTTCATTTTGATAATAGTGCTGAATTTGCATGTGTCTATAAAAATCTTGTCTTCCTAAATCATATTTCTCAGACATAGACTGGAAGTCCATGTGTACCTGGTGTTGTTGATTGTTGAAATACTAAACTCTTTACTTCATTCATTGAACAATCAGCCATGTTGACAGCTGATTAACAAACTGTGTTTCAGGGTCACGCTGTGGGTCTGGTGAAGAACTTGGCCCTCATGGCCTACATCTCTGTGGGCTCTCAGCCGTCCCCCATCCTGGAGTTTCTGGAGGAGTGGAGTATGGAGAACCTGGAGGAAATCTCACCTGCTGCCATTGCAGAGTCAGTCACTTCAGCTTCATTTATTTTACATCTCGTGTGTCTTTACTCTGACTCAGCTGTTCATTCGTCTGTAAAACAAACTCACCTGCAGAGGGCAGCATCACTTTTAGTCACAACAAAAAATAGACAGTTTAACCAAACATCACCATCTTACTTTGTCACTAACAACTGCTTAGATTATCAATGATCAAACATTCAACATTTAAATGACTGACTGTACATGTGACATTATATTTGTTTTATTTGTCTTTTAATTTTTTAGTGCCACTAAGATCTTTGTGAATGGCTGTTGGGTCGGAATACACAAAGATCCTGAACAGCTGATGAACACGCTGAGGAAACTCCGCAGACAGATGGACATCATCGTGTCCGAGGTAACCAAAACACACAACAACAGTCACATTCATTGTCTGTCTGTTGGATATGATGATGATGAGAAACAATCAGCTCAGACTTTCTGAACATTTCAGGTGTCAATGATCAGAGACATCAGAGAGCGTGAGATCAGAATCTACACCGACGCCGGACGAATCTGCCGACCACTGCTGATCGTCGAGAAACAAAAACTACTGCTGAAGAGACGCCACATCGACCAGCTGAAGGAGAGAGAATACAACAATTACAGGTGAGACGCAAGATTAATCCTAACCTTTCACCCCATTACACACTGATGGTTCAGCCTTCAGGTGCAGTTTGGGGTTTCGGTATTTTGCTCAAGGACATTTCAAAATGAGTTGTATATCAAACCACCGCTCTACCTCCTGAGCCACAGCTGTGAAGTCGAATTAATGTTTGTTTGTTTGTGTGGCGATTAGCTGGCAGGACTTGGTGGCGAGTGGCGTGGTGGAGTACATTGACACTCTGGAGGAGGAGACGGTGATGCTCGCCATGACCCCTGATGACCTCCAGGAAAAGGGTGTGGCCTATTGCTCCACCTACACACATTGTGAGATTCACCCGTCCATGATCCTGGGAGTCTGTGCCTCCATCATCCCCTTCCCTGACCACAACCAGGTACAAACACATAAAACAAACTAAGTGTTACGTAGACATGGCTCTTTGAATTATGGATGACCACCGGAGGAAGTGCTTTAGAGAATTTAATATCAACAAACTTACATGTGACCTGGGATGCCCGAATATTCCAACCAAGAGTACGTTGACTGTCTTCTTTAGTTTACCTGTGAGAAGATCCTGGGGAGATATTTCATGACATTTTTCATGTACGCTACTTCATCCCAGATCACATGTGACTTTGTTGATATTATGTACTAGACCTGCCTGTGACAGACAACATCCAGTGTCAAGCACTGCCTCCGGTGGTCAGGAAGAACGAAAACAGGACTTTGTGATCATTGCCAGGTCGGGCCTCACTTCACAGTTTATGAGCAGAAAACAGAAGTTGTGTGAAGTTTTGAGAAATAAATGGAAAGTAAAAACATTAACGACATGATAAAGAAAATGGTCATCGACAATGTTAACACTGTTCTTGTTATTCAGTCTCCCAGGAACACGTACCAGTCTGCTATGGGTAAACAGGCCATGGGCGTCTACATCACCAACTTTCATGTACGAATGGACACACTGGCTCATGTGTTGTACTACCCCCAGAAACCCCTGGTCACAACCCGATCCATGGAGTACCTGCGCTTCAGAGAGCTGCCTGCAGGTAACACCCATATGTTCTGACCAATGATTGGTGCAGGCAGTTGGACCGATGATCCGTACAGTGTTTTCAGGCGATCTGTTGAGCCTGGGCTATGGTCTTCTGACACTTTTTTTGTTTTTTAGGTATCAACTCCATCGTGGCGATTGCCTCGTACACGGGGTACAACCAGGAGGACTCTGTGATCATGAACAGGTCAGCCGTGGATCGAGGCTTCTTCAGGTGAGTTGATAACTTCTTCAGGTCGGTTACTCACGTAATCTGAGTGTTAGTTTGAGTCTGTTTGTGCCTTTTAAAGCTGTTGTCTCCCTGCAGGTCTGTTTTCTATCGATCCTACAAAGAGCAGGAGTCTAAGAAAGGTTTTGATCAGGAGGAGATCTTCGAGAAGCCGACTCGTGAAACATGCCAGGGTGAGAAACACTAAATATACTCAAATATTCAAACACAAACTCTCTGCTGATGTCTGATGAGTTGTAGTCTGGTGCTTGAATAGTATGAAAACACCTGCCAGTCATCTCAGGTGTGATATCAGCGTGTAGGCTGTGGTGGCCGGGGCTAATCTGACATCACAGATTGATGAAAAAATTAAAATTGTTCTCAGGTATGAGGCATGCCATCTATGACAAGCTGGACGATGACGGGCTCATTGCACCCGGCGTTCGAGTCTCCGGTGAGGACGTGATCATCGGAAAGACTGTGACGCTGCCGGAGAACGACGATGAGCTGGAGAGCACCAACCGGCGCTACACCAAGAGAGACTGCAGCACCTTTCTGAGAACCAGCGAGACCGGCATTGTGGACCAGGTGATGGTGACACTAAACCAGGAGGGCTACAAGTTCTGCAAGATCAGGGTAAGAGGACGCCAAACCACACCTGATGGGAACACCTGAGATACCTGACAGTCAAACACCTGAGATATGTGACAGTCAAACACCCGAGATAGCTGACAGTCTTTATGAAGTTTATCTATTTTTCATGCAGGTTCGCTCGGTCCGGATTCCACAGATTGGAGACAAATTCGCCAGCCGACACGGACAGAAAGGAACCTGTGGGATCCAGTACAGACAGGAGGTAAACAGGAAGTCAACAGACGGGGGTAAACAGGAAGTCAACAGACAGGGTAAACATGTTGGATGTGTTTTGTTTTGAAGGACATGCCGTTCACCTGTGAAGGAATCACACCTGACATCATCATCAACCCTCACGCCATCCCGTCCAGAATGACAGTCGGCCATCTGATCGAGTGTCTGCAGGGAAAGGTAGTAATCAATAACTGTACTGTTATGTACCTGATGTCTCATAATCAATAATCAATGTGATGAGGTGATAATCATTAGAACACACTGATAATAAATATTAATAATGTGTGTGGGTTTTTGACCCCCTGTCTGTGACTTGCAGGTTCATTTACATATTAATTTTTTGTTTGTCTCGTTTCAGGTTTCTGCGAATAAAGGTGAGATCGGTGATGCCACGCCATTCAATGACGCCGTCAACGTGCAGAAAGTGTCGAACCTGCTGTCTGAATACGGATATCACCTGAGAGGAAATGAGGTCACTCACACAAAGCACCACACGAACACTGATGAGTCCGTTTACAGTGAATCATGAAAGAATGTTTGTTTTCTGCCACAGAGGTCTGTTTGATTAGAACAAGTCTTTAAGTTTCATGTTGTTGGTCCTATCAGACACACTAATCCTGAATCACATGTAGCTCAGATCTGCGTTCAGTTCAGAAACCTGCGAACTGTTCGACTCTGATTCTGCTGGAGTTGATTATTGGTCATTGATCTGGATCAGGTTCTGTATAATGGGTTCACGGGGAGGAAACTGACGTCTCAGATCTTCATCGGCCCGACTTATTATCAGCGTCTGAAGCACATGGTGGACGATAAGATCCACTCAAGGGCTCGAGGTCCGGTCCAGATCCTCAACAGGCAGCCAATGGAGGGACGATCACGGTGAGTGAGACATTTCTGTAGCTCTGTCACCTGTGTGTCTCTGTCTCGTGTGTCTCACCTGTGTCTCTTTCTTACCTGTGTGTCTCTCAGTGATGGCGGTCTACGTTTCGGGGAGATGGAGCGTGATTGTCAGATCGCTCACGGAGCAGCTCAGTTTCTCAGAGAGCGTCTGTTCGAGGCGTCTGATCCGTATCAAGTTCACGTGTGTAACCTGTGTGGACTGATGGCCATCGCCAACACACGGACACACACCTATGAGTGTCGGGGCTGCCGCAATAAGACACAGGTAAACGCAGTCAACAACCAATGACAACAAGACACAGGTGAACACAGTCAGCAATCAATCACAATAGGCCACAGGTAAACAGTCAACAACCAATCACAACAAGACACAGGTAAACATAGTCAACAACCAATCACAACAAGACACAGGTAAACACAGTCAGCAACCAATCAACACTTTTCAGTAGTCAATGTGGAAAAGTCTGAATGATGTCTCTAACAGCTCACCATACACGTCTGTCTCTCTCTGTCTGTCTGTCTGTCTCTCTTTGTCTGTCTGTCCATCCATCAGATCTCTCTGGTCCGGATGCCGTACGCCTGTAAGCTTCTCTTCCAGGAGTTGATGTCGATGAGCATCGCTCCTCGCATGATGACATCATAGAGCAGCTCGGCCAATCACGCGTCATCTTGCAGACTCTAATGATGACATCAGCAGCAGGAAGTTTGATGTTTTTATAGTTTCATGTTGTCTCAGTTTGTTTTTGTAAAAGTACAATAAATCTGATTTTCCTCTGAACGTTGGTCACAAGTCATCTTCTGAGTCCTTATTGGTTGGTCAATCACATAATCAGGTAAACAACCTGCAACTCTTCATCCCATTAGCTCATTTTGCTTTGATCTTTTATTGATACATTACCTGATGGTGATCAATCAATCAATTCATGGACACGCATCACTTCAATTGTAGAAAACCAGCGGTTAGTTTGGACTGAGAGAGTTAAATCAATCACTTCATTTATCAATTAAAAACCTTTGATTGTGCTTAGCTTGTCCAAACGAGTCAAATTAACACAGTTTATTTTTAACTGTCGAACAAAACGAGACTTGACGAGGACTGTTTTGTGACGTTTTTTTGAAATAAATCATCAAAAGCTGCGGCGGAGTGAACTCAAACATTTCATCATTCGTCATCAGGTTGCCACGGTGATACAAACGAAAGATCAAACAATGACAGTCTTGAGTCATGAGCGCTGTGACCTTGAACAGGAGGGTCAAAGGTCAGACAGGTCGTGGGAGAGTCTGAACCAATAAAATTAAACCTGGTGTTCCCACTGACTCACTCTAAGATATATTTAAAATATAATAACTTCATTTCACATAAATGTTATTTGTCTATAGACAAACAATTCAACTATAATCAATGAATGTTATCACAGATGAGTTTCTCTCAGGAATTCAAATAAAGGTGGAAGGCACTGAAAAAGTTAGTCTTTATTTAGATGGTTACATCATAAAATCCTCGTACAAGTTCAAAGAGCTCAGTAACAACTTGATTTTATTCAGAGTAAGAATAGATAAATGTTAAAGTTTAATTTTCAGATCTGAAATGATGATCCAAAAAGGATTTCAGGATTTTCATAAACTTATATAAGAAAAGAAAAACAGTGATGAAAGAACGAACATTTGTTTGTTCATTGATTTCAGTTCATCTCTGAGCTCAGACAGAAAACGATAAATGATAAACATCAAATGTTAAAAGTTTAAGATTTTTAATTCACAAAGTTAAAATGTAACATTTTCTTTAAAAATTTAGATCTACAAAAAAAGGAAATTCGGAAAATTTCATTGAAAGTTTAAAAAACATCACGTGAAGATCCTGATGATTGTATTCATGATCTCTGCAGCTGCTCACAGTTCATCTTCCTTTGTCACTGAAAGGAAATTACATCATAAATCAGAAGAATGTATCATTTCTTTGCAGTTTTATAAAAAATTATAGGTTATTTGGTTCATGACGTTAGGTCCAGACGTTTTAGTCAAAATGTCGTCAACATCAAGACAAGGCGTTTGACCAAACTTGAAGGCCGTCGACGTTAGGCCATCAACACTGAAATGTTGTTCTGTCAGTGGAGGAGATCTTAGAGGCCAGACAGGGGGCGGAATGTAACCTAAATCACCTACCTGACACTTGCACAAAGTTTTAGCTTCCTGCGTCTGAGAATCTGTTACAGCTCACTATGGAAACACACTGTCACCACAGCAACCACCAGAGACTGACTACACATGTATCCATGTTTTAAACACGTTGAGACTGAAAGTGTGAACACGAATGTATCTGCTTCATGTTTTTTATGTTTAATATCTGCTTCATGTTTTCTATGTTTAATACCTGCTTTATGTTTTCTGTTTAATACCTGCTTCATGTTTTCTGTTTAATACCTGCTTTATGTTTTCTGTTTAATACCTGCTTTATGTTTTCTGTTTAATACCTGCTTCATGTTTTCTGTTTAATACCTGCTTTATGTTTTGTTCAGATTAAATTATTCTTAGAATGATAGTATTCAAATGAAATGTTTTTAAAGACTGCGGAAGTAGAAGACGCGTTCTTCATTATTAAAGCTGTGTTTAGTTCAAAAACTGGTCGTTAACTTCACGGACAATAAAATACACATCAGGTTACATTGAGTGGAACCAGGACTACAGGCCAAGTGTGTATGTTGTTTGTTTCTCGATGACATCATAGTCGTTGCTACCTTTCTTGATGATGATGTCATCGATGGACTCGACGAGGTGAATCGCTCCGACAGCTGAAGCTTCTCCTTTAGAATTGGCAGCATGACACTCGTACGATCCTTCTTCTTCTTTGGTCAGAGGGGAGATCTGAAATAAAAACACAATGTTGATTGGTCCAACAGGCAGCTGAAGTCATGACATCACTTCCTGTAGTCAGTGTGAACACTGAAAGATTTAAACTGTGCGTCACTGACCAGCACCCAGCCGGTCACTTCGTGTTTCTCTGGACCACCTCTCGTCTGAATCGCCAGGTTGTCTTTGTCTCCAGGAAGAAGCTCCATCCTCTTCTTCCCATTGACAACCTGAAGGACATCATCATCATCAATTTATATATACCTCTATGTGTCCTCGGTCTGTACTGAAGCTGTCTGTCCTCGGTCTGAACCGAAGCTGTCTGTCCTCGGTCTGAACCGAAGCTGTCTGTCGTCGCCCTCTTGTCTGTCGGTTTGTTTCTTTCCGTGCCGTCAGAGAATCCGGAGACTCTCCTGTCAGATTCAGAAACAGGCTGCAGCTTGTTCTTCAGTTTGCAGGAAAATTACGATCTGATGGAAAGTGCACAAACATCAACAGAAGAGTCTGAACCTGCAGAGCAAAGACACCTGAACACCTGAGGCTGCAGGTAACACATGAGCTCACCTGGAGAGCATGTTTCTTTTAACCCTCTGAAGTCTTCAACAGCATCATGTTCTTATATTTTTAGTCATGAAAGGAACACTTTCTATTCTGAAATTAATGTTGCATCGGGGTCTACATACGCCAAAACGATGTTGGACTCCGTAGTATTCTCTGGATCCCTGCCTAATCTGTCCAGTGATGACATGTTTAGCAGCATGCCGTCATTCCCTCACTGGCTGTCAAGGTGGTGTCCAGAAAACATTGTGGGCTTCAGAGATAATTGGACAACTTTCTGGGGAAAACTTGGTCTGATTAGGAGAGACAGCATTTATTAGTCAACCAAAACCGTGACAACCCAGACTTCCACAGAATCCTCTTCTATCTGACCATTTTTTTAATAACCTTTGAGTTCATATTACTGGACTATAAGCCTTTAGGCAGAAACTCCTACAGCAGATGTTTATTTGAGTGTGCCTGTAAGGTGTACTATATACTATTCTCCATACTTATTATTCTTATGAATCCCAGGAATTTCGGCACGCTACTCCTCCCACAGTTTTGGTCACACATACAAAACATACACAAAGGTATCAAAACATGTGACTCAGCCGGGCGATGCGGGCTATGACTTTTCTAAGCGTTTCGCCAAACGGTTTGCCGAAAAATCGCAAAAAAACACGCCAAAAAAATGAATGGGTGTGTATTGGTAGAATGTCCGAGAGCTAGAGTGCGTGACATCATAGCTAGAGTGGAGAGAGAGAGAAAAAATTGTCGAAAAATAAATTTGTAAACTACTCTCGAGGCCACAAATTTCACTCTACAGAAATAATTTATACATAGCAAACGTAGGAAAATTTGTTGTGGTCGCAGTGATAACATTGCTGAAGCTGTCGCACTTATGGTTTTGGTGTGGGACGCAAAGATGCGCCAGCAACGCCCACTCATGGCCTCGTAGACCGCCATGTTAAAAAGGCGGGAAAATTTCTGGAGGAAAGCAGAAGTAATGTTTCTTTGAATCACAAAATACTTATGTAGACGTTCAGGAAGATGCTCAAAGTGAAGCCGGTTCAATGATAGGAACTACAGTTTGGCCAGAAATCCTTTTTGTTCGAGGGGTACTTTCAGCTGTTTTTCAATGCCTTGTCTCAATGTAGCAGAGGACTTGTCTGCTTCCTTTAGTCCCTCCCAAATAGATCATCTTGTTGATAATACTACGGACTCATTACGAACAACTCTCGACTCTATAGCACCTCTGAAAAAGAAGATAATTAAACAAAGGAGGTTAGCACCATGGTATAGCCAGCAGACTCGAAACTTAAAGTAAGAGGCACGAAAATCTGAACGCAAATGGCGTGCCACTAAACTGGAAGACTTTCGTTTAATCTGGCAAGATAATCTTAAAACAAACAGGAAGGCTCTCCGTAGTGCCAGAGCAGTCTATTACTCTTCACTAATCGAGGAAAATAAGAATAACCCCAGGTTTCTGTTCAGCACTGTAGCCAGGCTAACAGAGAGCCACAGCTCAATTGAGCCATCTATTCCTTTAGGTCTAAGTAGTAATGACTTCATGAGCTTCTTTAATGATAAAATTATAACTATTAGAGACAAAATTCATCACCTCTTGCCCTCAACAGGCACCGATCTGCATTCTTACACAGCAAGTTTGGAAACAACTGTAAAGCCTGATATATATTTAGATATATATAGATATATATTTTTCTCCAATCGACCTTCATCAAATTACTTCAATAATTTCTTCATCTAAGCCGTCAACCTGTCTCTTAGACCCCATCCCAACCAGGCTGCTCAAGGACGTTTTACCTCTAGTTAGCCCTTCTTTATTGGATATGAATAATCTGTCTTTATCTAAAATCACCTACATCATTCTGATTATCAGCTGTGAAACAGTTAAACTTTCTGTTTCCTGTTTTTTATCATAGGCGGGTGTCAACGGACTCTCATTGTTTCTACAAACAGCAGGAGGAAACAGGAAGTCAGAGGAAACAGGAAGTCAGAGGGAGAGACGCTGTGCTGCAGCTCGGAGGAGTCACGTCTGTGTTTGATACGTTCACATGAAAACATTCATATTTACAACATTTTAGATCTTTTTAAAGGAACTGATGGGTGATGATGGAGAAACTCACCCTCTTCCAGGTGAGGACAGGTGTGGGCACGCCCACTGCCTCACAGCTCAGGTAAACCTGAGAGCCGCTCACATTGTAGACTTCACCTGGAGGAGTGACGATGACTGGAGCTGCAGAAAGACAGACAGACAGGCAGACAGACAGTTAAGTTGAAGATAATTAAGATGAAGTTTGCAGAGTTTCCACCTGAGTGTGAAACAGGATCAAACAGGTCGCAGGAATCCCTCAGAGACAGTAAATCCTCTGTGACCTCAGAGGAATTCAGTTTGCTCTGAGCATGCTCAGTGGGGCTCTTCATGTAGAAAGGAATTCAGTGTTTTTAGAGGGATGAAGGTGGATTGTCATCATCATCAGTCTATGTCTTACTGTCAGGCAGCAACGACAGAAACATTTGTTCAACTGAAATCCACTTAAGGATCTTCTAAGGTTTGATCAAACTTCATCACATTTATTTGATTTTACATCAAATCAAACATTTCATTCACTTTCATTAAGATATTTCATAATAATGAACTCAACAATAAAACGACTGTTTTAGTTAAATAAAAAAAATGTAGAAAAATATCTTTACTGAAGTGTCAGTCTGTTAGCCTAGCTTAGCACAAAGACTAATTGGCGAGACTTCATCAACGTCTACACAAAGATTGAAAGAAAATCTAATTTTAATAACAGTGAACATCTTTAAGTCCTCCAATTCTCACCTGTCTCACCTGTGTGTATCTCCGTCTCACCTGTGTCTCAGCCTCACCTGTGTATCAGTCTCACCTGTGTCTCAGCCTCACCTGTGTATCAGTCTCACCTGTGGCGCAGCGACCTTTGTTCTGGATAGTGATGGGTTCTTTGCCCTGGGTCTCGGCTGTCAGGCTGGCGGTCTTCAGAGCACATCCGGTGCGGTATGTGACCCCGTCGGTCCCGCAGACCTCGTAGTCGCTCTTGCACGCGCAGACTCCAAGCTTGCTCTTCTTGTCCTCGTCGCTTTTGACGCACTCCAGTCCGGGGCCGCAGCGGCGCGCTGCGGCGCGGCGTCCGCCGCACAGCTCTCCCTCCGCAGCGGCACAGACCGAGCAACAGCCGCAGGAGTCCAGCATCGAGCCGGCGGGGCAGCCCTCCGCCGGGAGAGAGGCGCACTGAGCTGGATCACACGGTCCGCACCCAGGACCCGCCGAGACACGGACCGAGAGGAGCCACAGAACCGGAACCAAGACGGTGAGAGACTTCATGGTGGTCTGATAGAGATCTGTGATGCTGGTCTGAACTGAATCACGGTCTGAACACACTGAGCTCTAATCTGCAGATTGTGGACGGTATAAGCTGCTGACTCCGCCCCACACACACCAAGACCTGATCCAAGACCAGATCTAAGACCAGATCTAAGACCTGATCCAAGACCTGATCCCAGACCAGATCTAAGACCTGATCTAATGTACTGACCAGTACAGACCAGGAGAGACCAAGAGAGTCCAGTACAGACCAGGAGAGAGCAGTACAGACCAGGAGAGACCAGCACCAGTCTGCTGTCTCGGTTGTTCAATTAATTAATTCATTTATTTCTATAGCTCCATATGATAACTTCAGTTATCTCATGACTCTTTCCACGCAGAGCAGGTCAGACCGTACTCTTTATAATATTATTATTTACAGAGACCAACAGTTCAACCATGAGCAAGCACTTGGCAACGTACATTGTTCAAATGTTTGTTGCTGAGAAACAAACAGGAAACGATTCAGAGTCGAAGGTCGAGTTTATGTTCAAATTTAGAAAGAAAGAAAGAAAGGATTTGCAGTACTCTGAGTATTTATTTGCAGTATTTGTTGATGAAGGCAGCCAGCAGGTCTTTGTATGGAGAATCCGATCGATGAGTTCCAAGTTTCAGGACTTTGTGGATCATCGGAGAACGAAGAACCAGATTCTGACCGAGTCCAACCAGACTGGACGTGAACCAGTACAGAGCCATGGACTGTGAGGAAGAATAGGAGGAGGAAGAGGAGGAAGAAGAATAGGAGGAAGAGGAGGAGGAAGAAGAGGAGAAGAGGAGGAAGTGAAAGAATAGGAGGAGGAATAGGAGGAAGAGGAAGAGGAGGAAGAGGAGGAGGAAGAAGAGGAAGAGGAGGAGGAAAAGGAGGAAGTGAAAGAATAGGGGGAGGAGGAGGAAGAGGAAGAAGAGGAGGAAGAAAAGGAGGAGGAGGAGGAAGAAGAGGAAGAGGAGGAGGAAGAGGAGGAAGTGAAAGAATAGGGGGAGGAAGAGGAAGAGGAAGAAGAGGAGGAAGAAAAGGAGGAGGAGAAGGAAGAAGAGGAGGAGGAGGAGGATGAAGAGGAAGAGGAGGAGGAGGATGAAGAGGAAGAGGAGGAGGAAGAGGAGAAGGAAGACAAACTGGAGTTAGATCAGCAACATTTCAAAATAAAACAACATGACTAATCAATAGATTCACTTTAACATGTGATATTTAACATGTGATGGTTAACTTAGTTTCTCTGACATCCAGCTGTGGTAGTTTTATCTCCACATGTGAACTTATGAACACATGAAGTCATGGAAACAACATGAAGTCATGAACACGGGAAGTCATGGAAACAACATGAAGTCATGAACACGTGAAGTCATGGAAACAACATGAACTCATGAACAGATCTGATCTGGTCTTGGTTCTGAACACATGAAGTCACATGAACTGACACTGACTGAGCATCATCAGACTGAAACAGTCGATTCGTCGACCACAGGCAAGTCTTTTGTCAGTTTTTGGTTATTTTTTGGTTTCAGCTCTCAGACGTGATGCTTTGTTGATTTCTGAACGTTGTTGATTAATTAACCTTCGGATAATTTTCGTGGTTGCTATGTCATTTTCTATCCTTTGGTTACACATGGTCACACGTGGGCCTTGAGGTCATAGACAGTGACAGCACCAAATCATATCAGAGCAGACTCTCTCTCTTTGATATGTGAGGCCGCTGTTTGGAGTGCTGGAGGAGTGCAGGTGTCAGCCTATCTCGAAGCTGTCTGGTGACCAGGGTCAAAGAAACTGAATGTTGTCTTCATAGACATAATAGATAGCTAACTGTTGACGATTTCTCCACAACAGCGGTGTTGAAAAGTATCTGACATTTTAATCTGCAGTCTGAGTGATAATTAAAGTAATTGTATGTGAAACCTGATTGAACATGTCAGACTTTTATGGACTGGTTCAGGTCCTGATTCAGACTTGAATCCTGCAGCAGAAACATGTTTTCAGAGTTTGTGCTGCAGCTCAGCTCAAACATGCCTGAGGGTGTTTAATCTGATGAACACGTGACGCTCACAGGAATGTGTAAGTCAACACGTGCAGAAAAACTCAACAGATCTGGACATGAAACCTGCAGAAGTATGAAAACTCTGCTGCCTGCACCTTGACCTGCTGTCAGTCTGAACCAATCAGCTGTTCTGGTTCAATTTGATAGACTTGAACTCACGGAGGGGACTGAAGCAGCGATGGGAACCATCAACACCGAGAACGCTCGGATGGCGTTCGTCACAAACCGCTGGAAACCAGACGGGTTGACTCTCTGAAGCGAAAACATCTGAAGAAGAGCAGAGGGGGTCAGGTCACACGACATCATCAGGTCAGGTGATCACAGCTGAACAGACTGACCTCTACAATGAGCAGATTAGTGAGTCCAAGGCAGACAGGTAGGATCCAGGTGGAGTCAGGTAAGGTGAGGTCAGGGAACCACAGAGCGCCCCCTGCTGTAAGATCAGACTGCAGCGCTGCAGAACAGAACAGTTACAGCACTGTGAGTTCACGTCCTGGTTCAGGAGTGATCCAGGATTAGTTTAATCCAGAGTCAGCATAAGCTTACCGGACTGGTCCAGACTCAGGTTCCGGAGGGCCAGAGAGAGGCTGATCCACAAAGGCAGCTGGACCCAGACCAGCAGACTGGCTTTGAAGGGGTGACAGTTGTCTCTGATGTAGAGCTGAGAGATGATCCGACGCAGATTCTTCTTGAACTGGAACCTGAACAGACACAACAAGATGTTATAGTTCTGACCCGTAACCTGGTTCTTCTCAGAGCCAGATCTCTTCAGGACCTGTGAGTCTTTGATACCAGGTTCTGGTGTTGCCACTGCATGTAACAAAGCTGGATGTTTCCTCTGTGACCCTCAGGGAACAGAAATACACAAACAAACTGCACAAAACATCACAACGGCAACATGAAGAAGCACTGCCACATCAGTCATGTCCATGTCCGGGCCCTCCGTTCAGGTCTCTGCTGCCAGACTGAAATCTGGACCCAGTTTCTCCCAACTGGACTGATCCCAAAAATAATCTGGGACCCACGGGACCTCACAGAGGTCATCACATCCGGGCCCAGAAATTCTTGAACTAGACCGTCATCATGTTTGTGGGGGCTTCTGGTCTACAGAACTGGAACAAACCAGTTCAGGCCCAGAGAGTTCTGGACCGTCGACCTGTTTGTCTGAATGAGTCCACATCTACAGAGGGTCTGTTTGTTCAAACTTCATACATGTTAGAACTTCTCTGTATGTACAACATTTTTAGAACAACACGTTTAGAACATGTTTAAAAGAACATGTTTCAAACTACACGTTTAGCACGTTTAGAACATGTTCTAAGCGTGTTTCCAGTCGTTCTTACCGGCTCTGTCTCTCCGTCCATTCTCGTTCTCTTGCTCGGACTGAAACTTCGTATCGAAGCCTCTTCGCCAGCTCTGAGATCTCCACCTGCAGCGCCTCCACCTGAACATCACCTGACCGTTACTATGGTTTTCAAGATGAGGACAAGCTACTGTACACTGTATATGTTCATATATGTGGAGGAGGAACAAATAGAATAAACAGTGTTTTGTCTCTCTGACAAGATGAAGAAGAAAAAGGAGAAGAAAAAGAGGTTAATTATTGACATCCTGATGAGCTTTTTGATTGGTCGACTTCACCTGTCTCATCTGTCTGCATGTGGAGGTGACCAAAGACAGACAGACAGGTGTCAGCATGTCTCCCCCTGCAGGAGGTGCCGCTCTCTACACTGATCATTGATTGGTTGGTTTCTGACACTGATTAATTAATTGATGAGTCAGCTGACTGCTCACCTGTCAGTGACATCATCAGTACTGCTCACCTGTCAGTGACATCATCAGTACTGATCACTAATCAGATGATCAGCGGTTCGATCCCCGGCTCCTCCAGTCTGCATGTCGAAGTGTCCTTGGGCAAGACACTGAACCCCAAATTGCTCCCGAAGGCTGCGCCATCGGTGTGTGAATGTGTGTGAATGGTTAGCTCCTCAAACTGATGAGCAGGCTAATGCCATCAGTGTATGAATGTGTGTGAACGGGTGAATGAGATATGTACTGTAAAAGAGCTTTGAGTGGTTGTAAGACTAGAAAGGCGCTATATAAGTACAAGTCCATTTACCATTTACTATTTATTGATCAGCTGTCAGTGACACCATCAGTACTGATCACCTGTCAGTGACATCATCAGTATTGACCAGCCGTCACTGACTTCATCGGTACTGATCAGCTGTCAGGTGTCTTGCTGAATGGACTTGATTATTGATGAATCAGCTGATCAGGTGTGGCTCACCTTGGCGATGATGATTGTCTGATAGACGGCGAGCGGCAGAGTGATGAGCGTCCGGACCGACAGCGTTGCCATGACAATGCTCAGCCACCACGGCAACCCGCTCACCTGCTGCATGCTCACCAGGAAGTGTTCGCACAGGTGAACCGGAGCTGACTCTGCAAGTCCGCCGTACCAGCCTGCTGATCCAGAACCACCTGAGAGCCTCCGGACACCAGACCAGGTCCCCAGACTGGACAGACTCCCCACACCTGATGTGGTCCTGACACCTGATGTGGTCCTGACAGGTGAGGTGTAGCAGCAGATTGCAGGGAGTCCAGCAGGTGCAGAGCAGGTGTGTCTCAGTCCAGGTGACATCTGGTTGAACGCAGCAGAACAGGGTCTACGTACAGGAAGCTGAAGGACCGCGGACCTCATGGACCCCCTGAGACTCCACATGGTGACCCTCCTCTGAAACAAGAAGACACAAATTAAAGACCAGCACAGACCAGCACAGACTGATACAGACTAGCACAGACCAGCACAGGCTGATACAGACTAGCACAGACCAGCACAGACTGATACAGACTAGCACAGACCAGCACAGGCTGATACAGACTGATGCAGACCAGCACAGGCTGATACAGACCAGCACAGTCTTATACAGACCAGCACAGAATGATACAGACCAGCACAGACCAGCACAGAGTGATACAGACTAGCACAGACCAGTACGGACTTATACAGACCAGCACAGACCAACACAGAGTCCAGTATTCTGGACTGATCCGGATCAGGATCTCCTCTTCCGGTTCTGGACTGTCGGACCAAACAAGACGTCACAATGGACCGGTAATGATATTAAACATTTTGGCGCGCTTTTACAGACTGGTCGGTTGAATCAGGAAACAGTTCATAATGTAAACGTACCTGAATGACGTCAGCAGACAGGTGAATAAATCTTTATTTGTTTCACCTTCATCCTCCATCCACCGGCACGCGACCCACACATATAACGTCACACTGTTTATCGCCGCGTGTCGGGTGAATGTGACGTCATATGGAAAATAAAATAAAATAGATGAACTCATTAAAAAAAGTAAATTAATTCATCGATCTTTAACTAATAATAATAATAATAATAATAATAATAATAATAATAACACGGTCATCATCTGACAGGCGAAGATTTACCGGAAACAACACGACTGAACCTTCACAATAAAACAGTTCAGCTGTCAGTTTCTATAAATATCTCATTAAATGTGTTTATGTGTTGTTGTATTGATCTGTTGATCACTCTGATCGATAGTTTTATCAGTGAACTCAGTTCAAAAGACCTCGACAAACTGCGGTCTTCTTCCGCTCTTTTATTGTGAAGTGACTAACCGGAAGTGGTGTAGTGGATATTCCTGTTTCCAGGCAGATTACTACCCCCGCCCCCGTCAGACGGCAGACATGGCGGAGTATAGCCAGGTGGGCCTCCTGGCGGCTCTGCTCCTCTTCACGGCTCTGACGGTCCGTGACGTCTACCTCGGTAGATCGAGCCCGCAGCGCGGACAGCAACCGGCCGACGGCCCCGGCCTCTCCCCGGATACCGTACTACTGGACACAGAACCCGGAAAATCCGCCAAGTCCTCCCTGTACACCGGGCCTGTGCTCAAGTTCCAGTACTGGTGAGTTAGCACGGAGGCTAACTGCTAACAGCCCCCCAATTGGTTACCGGAGCTAATTGTGAGCTAACAGTGAGCTAACAGTTACCATCATAAGGTCCATAAAGTCAAATATAATTTTCAGAGTTGTTGATAAAACTTTAATTATGACACACGGTCTTCATGACATCAGCTGATTATGATGTCAGTGTTCTGTGTGTGTGTGTGGATTGACCCCACCTGACAGGTGTTCTGTGTGTTTTCAGTATCTCCTGAGGGTACAGCAAAGTGTTCCAGGAGTACTCACGAGCCATCAGCCAGCTGTACCCGGACATCCGCATCGAGGGAGAAAACTATCCCCCAACCCCCTTCAACAGGTGAGCTGTGCCATCACTAAACTATCTTCAACAGGTGAGCTCTGACATAAGGTAACATGGGCAAAACCAGTACTGTCAGTATGAAGTAGAGCCAGGGTCCACCTGTGGTCCACCTGTAAACAGTGTTGGGAACGTTACTTTAAAAAAGTAATTAGTTATAGTTACTCACTACTTGTTCCAAAAAGTAACTGAGTTAGTAACTGAATTACTTCATAATAAAAGTAACTAGTTACCAGGGAAAGTAACTATCTGTGTTACTGTAAAAGAAAAGTTGCTATATGTCAAAGAATTTGGATTTTTCTGAGCAGTTTTCACAAGTCAGTTGAAATGAGTAGAACAGACAGGTACTTGTACATAACCTTCGATATCTATTGCACATCAACAGACAGCAAGAGGTTTATCCTGCACTTCAAGTATTTTGTTCACAACAAAAGTAAACATTTCAACAACAAAAAGTCTGTTTAACTCTGTAGTCTTAATTAAATAAACTCCCAATCTCAGACAACTGGTCTGGTATACATTCTTTCTTTAAGTATTTTCTTCAAAAGTAAACAGTTGAACAATGTAAAGTGCGTTTGCAGTAACTGTAGCAAATTAAATAAATTTAACTCTCACAACCTGAGACAAATAGTCTGGAAGACATAGGCTGCTGTATTTCAAATATTTTCTTCATTAAAAAAGTGAACAGTTTAACAACATTGAGTGCTTTTAAAGATTGAACTCAAGCTCCTAGATATTCATCTACCCATCCATACACTCCTTCCAAAACACTCATCTATTCATGTATCTGTCATGTATCTGGCTAACCCATGTAGCCTAACCATCCTACACTTCAAACCACTGATTGTATCTAAGAAGCAGCAGCATTGCAAACCTGTTGTCTGACAGCCTGTTCCTCTTTGGGGTGAAGACCAGCTTCCCCAGGCTAAATAGTCTCTCTACTGGGGCACTGGATGGAGTGGCTGCATTGTCTTTCAGTGAAATTTTCTTTATTAGTGGGAATCCGTTGTGCTCCTGATTTTAAATAGTCAGCGACTTGACTTTCCACAGAAGCAGAGGTGTCCTCCTCATCCTCAAAGGAAAAGAATTCATCCCCTATGGCTGAGTCGGTGCTGAGGTTGCGTGTTGGTGCGTTGGTACCTGTTAGCTGGTCTTCATCTTGGGCACTTTTTCGGCACTCCGCCAGCAAACCTGCCTTGGCGTTGTCCTTTCTTTCTTGTGTTCGCAGCCAACGCAGTTTAAACCTGGGCAGTGTTACTGCAGCCAAGACGGCAGTCTCACTTTCCAGCACCTCTGCAAATCTGGTTTTGATGGCCTGAAATGAGACACACACACACACACACAGCATTACACACACAGCATTACACATTATGAGCTAAGAGATATACATTTCATTTTACTTTGATTTCATAATTAATACATAATTTGTGTATGGGAATATGTATTTAATGCATTTGAAGAAATACTAGCTCTTACAAGCTTGACAACAGCCTCTGGATGGTCACCAAGGATTTGCAGGCCACTCTTCAAGTCCAGGGTCTTGGAGATCAATGTCTTCAGTGCCATAAAAACAGTTGTCTTCGCCCTGAAGAATGTCGAGGGCTACTGTTAGTGGCTTCATCACTGTGCAGTATTCTCTGAGGAACTGGTACTCCTGATCTGTGATGGCCTTCAACCCAAAATTGTAGGAGACGGTGTTCAGCTCGGCGATTGGGAATTCACAGACACAAGCAACGGCATCATGAAAGGAATTCCATCTGGTCGTACATGGGACAAGGAGCTTCCTTTCAAGGACTTCATCCACGGTCTCTGCAGCCACTGTGGAACGGCTAGCCTTATTCCACAAAGCTGTACATTTTGAGGTAGCACTTCTGTACACAGCTTTTATGTCTGGCCTTGAGAGTAGCCACTTGTCCACATCAGAGCATGAAATAAGGTTTGCTGTGTGCGATGCACATCTGTGGTGTGGTGGCAAAGTCACAACATCCTCTTCCACATCCTCATCCATGTCTTGTAAGGCATCATGAAGGTCGACAAAAGTCACATCATCATCATCCTCCTCCCCAGAGTCATCACCCTGAACAGGCTGGTAAACTTTGAAGGCCTTCACAAAATTCGAACCATTGTCTGTGACAGTAGCTGTGATTTTGTTAGACATAACAAAGGATGAGTGGATATTGTCCAGTTCAGTAGCAATGTGGTCATGCGTATGACGGCCCTTGAACCATCTGCAGGCCAAGGCTGCTTTCTTTCGCTCTAGGCTGTGTGGATCTATCCAGTGGGCAGTCACGCCGAGGTAACTGCGGTTGTGCACAGTCCAAATATCTGCAGTTGTTGACAAAAAGTCCAACTCTTCAAAACTCTTTTTAAGCTCTGTGTTCATTTTGGCGTACTCAGCATCTAGGTATTTAGCAAACGTCTTTGTGCATGGCGTACAGGCCCCTCCTTTCTTAGGTATTTTAGCAATAATGGCTCGGAATGAATCATCCTCCACCGTCGATAACGGCAACATATTTTTAACCACATACCTGCCTCATATCATACGGTTGACTTCAGCCTGTGTCATAGGTTTTTGTTGTGAGGCAGAAAAATCTAGCTTTTGCTGCTTGGACTTTGCTCTGTGTCCTTTGCTAGTGGATGGCGAGCTATCATCTGTGGAGGTATCAGTGTTTTTGGCCACTAGCTTTGTAGATGCATGTGTCGTTGTGAGATGCGTCATTAAATTTGAGTTGCTTACAACGGATGTCGACAAAGTCTTCTCTCCCGGACATAATGTACGCTTTACATGCACGTTCTTGCCTTTGACCTCAATGAATTTGAAGTAGTACTTATATCTCCACCTTGAAAATGCCAACTTTTCATCGGACTGCTCCGGACTCGCCATCTCTGCTGCTTCTTCGAATCTGTTTGGTGTGTGTGTGTGTGTGTGTGTGGTGTGCGTGTCTTGCCTCGTGTGTAAAAATATTGGCTACCATGAAACATGACTCTGCCTTAGCCAATCATAATTGCTTATCTCATTGATAACCCACCCGGTCTCCTCATTAGCAGTTTGTGTGTGGAGTCAGGGGTGCGTCCGGATTACGCAGTTTATTCAATCAATTCATAGTAACGCACCGCATTTAACGTTCAGTAACGATAACGGCGTTGTAATGACGGAAACAGTAATTACTTAGATTACCCCGTTACTGAAAAAATAACGGCGGTACCTAACGCCGTTCTTTTAAACGGCATTATTCCAAACACTGCCTGTAAACTGGGTCCACCTGTAAACCGGGTCCGGGTCATCGGCCTCATCCAGTCTGCATACAGACAGGAGGTTGAACAGCTGGTCTGCTGGTGCAGTCAGAACAACCTGAACATACTCAGAACTGTGGAGATGACAGTGGACTTAAGGAGGAGCCCCCCGCCCTGCCACCTATCACCATCACCATCAACACCGTGTCTGCTGTGGAAACCTTCAGGTGTCTGGGATCCACAATCTGCAGGACCTGAAGTGGGAGACCAACACAGACATCATCATCATGAAGGCCCAGCAGAGGTTGAACTTCCTGTTCTAGCTCAGGAAGCTCCACCTGCTGAAGGAGCTGCTGATCCAGTTTAACACGCCATTGTCTGTTCTCTGCTCATCATCACTGTTTGGTTTGGATCCACCAGACACAATCTGTCTGAACTTCTCCCCTCTGGGAGGTTCTACAGAACTCTGAACACTAAAACAAACAGACACAGGAACAGCTTCTTCCCACAGACTTACTGTGATCAACAGATAAACCAGACACACAGTGAAAATAACATTACTCTGTAAATCTGTGCTATACCTGTACATTATAATGTATTTATTTATCCTCACTTATTGAACTATCACCAGTCTTTTATCCAGTGTACAAATGTCTATAGATAGATACACATATCTATATTTATGCATATACACTCCTGATCAAAATCTTAAGACCGGGTGAAAAATTACTAATATTCGCATTTTGCGCTGGTGGAACAGATTGTAAGTAGAGCTTCAGAATGCAAAAAGAAGAAACAGGAGCAAGAGACAGCAAAATAGAATCAGCAGTTTATTGAAAACTGCATTTAAACTTAAACAGGCTGTCCACCTGTAAACCAGGTCCACCTGTGGTCCACCTGTAAACCCAGTCCTGTGTGTCCTCAGGTGTGTTGGGAACCTGGTCTCCTACCTGAAGCTGCTCTCCATCCTCCTCATCGTCAGCGGTCAGAACCCGTTCATCCTGCTGGGTCTCGAGACTCCGCGGGCCTGGACCTGGAGTCAGGACAACAAGGTACGTGTTACCATGGTAATGCAGGCTTCAGCTGATTACCACGGGAACAGATGTAACTCGATCACTGTGCGTTTCAGATCTTCTCCTGTCTGATGGCCTTCTTCCTCTGCAACATGATGGAGACTCACTTCCTGTCTACGGGAGCCTTCGAGGTCACTCTGAACGGTGAGTTCTGATTGGTTCACACCATGACATCACAGTGGGAAGCACACATACAAACACACGTCCGTCTCAGGGCTCTTTTTCTTCAGTTAGAGTCTTATTGCTCCTGTTGCTGTCGTCAGTCTCTTTGCTCTCATTGTCCTCCATTTCATTGCTCTCCTCGGTCTCGTTTCTCTCGTTGCTGTTGTTGCTCATGTTGCTCTCGCTCTCGTTGCTCTGGTTGCTGTTGTAGCTCTCATTGCTCTGTGTTCTTTGACTCAGTCAGCTGACCTTGTAGACGTGCTCACCATCACTCACATCACTTCCTGTTTCCTGTCTGTCTCTCAGACGTCCCTCTGTGGTCGAAGCTTCAGTCGGGTTACGTTCCGAACATCCAGGAGATCTTCCAGATACTCGACAACCACCTGAAGATGAACCAGGTGGACCCCATGAGCTTCACCTCCACGTAGACCTACAGCCCAGGTAAACACAGACAGATAAATACAGGTAACCCCTTCACCTGTTAGTCTCTCTCACCTGTCTCTCTCTGACCTCTCTCTGTTTCACCTGTCTCTCTCTCTCACATGTCTGTCTCTCTCTCACCTGTCTCTCTCTCGCCTGTCTCTCTCTCGCCTGTCTTTCACACCTGTCTCTCTCTCACCTGTCTCACCTGTCTCTCTCTCTCACCTGTCTCGCCTGTCTCTCTCTCACATGTCTGTCTCTCTCACCTGTCTCTCTCTTGCCTGTCTTTCACACCTGTCTCTCTCTCACCTGTCTCTCTCTCTGTCTCGCCTGTCTCTCACCTGTGTGTATCTCTCTCACCTGTCTTTCTCTGTCTCACCTGTCTCTCTCTCTCACCTGTCTCTCTCTCGCCTGTCTCTGTCTTTCTCACCTGTGTCTCTCTCTCTCGCCTGTCTCTGTCTCTCTTGCCTGTCTCTCTCTCTGTCTCTCACCTGTCTCTCGCCTGTCTCTCTCTCTCACGTCTGTCTCTCTCTCGCCTGTCTTTCACGCCTGTCTTTCACACCTGTCTCTCTCTCACCTGTCTCTGTCTCTCTCTCACCTGTCTCTCGCCTGTCTCTCTCTCTCACGTCTGTCTCTCTCTCACACGTCTGTCTCTCTCTTGCCTGTCTTTCACACCTGTCTCTCTCTCTCTCACCTGTCTCTGTCTCTCTCTCCCGCCTGTCTCACCTGTCTCTCTCTCTCACCTGTCTCTGTCTCTCTCTCCCGCCTGTCTCACCTGTCTCTCTCTCTCACCTGTCTCTGTCTCTCTCTCCCGCCTGTCTCACCTGTCTCTCTCTCTCACCTCTCTCACCATTCTCTCTCTCTCTCTCACCTGTCTCTCTCTCTCTCTCTCAGCTGTGCTGTGTTCAGGTGTCCAGTGGGACGTTTGGACGTTGGCTTTCATGAAGGTTTGGTCTTAAAGCAGACTCTGCGAGGCCCTGCCGGATGTCCCCTGCCACGAATGGAGCGCTCCCTCTGCGCCAGAACACAGCTTAGCACTTCAGTACCCATGATGCACCAGCTGTTTTCTCGGACTGTTCTGGACTTGTCGGTTCTGGTTCTTTGGTTTTATTTATTCAAAGTTCAGCAGGAACACAAACACGGTACCACTGTTAGCTTCTGGACAGGAAGTGATGTAACAAAAATAAATTGTGATGATGTCACAATGACTCATAGGTTTTTGAAAGATGTCGTTGAATCTGTGAAATGTCTGAAACAATAAAAGTCATCAACATGAAACACCTCAGGCTTTTAATGTGAAAACAGGAAGTGACTCAATTTTATTCAGAGAAAGCTTTATTGTCTCGGGTACAGGAAGTAACCTGTACACGAAGTCTCTGTGTTTGATTATGTTTGAATGATTTTACATGAACAGATTTTATCTGTGAAAAACTCTGAGCTGCATGTTTGTATGAAAGGGTCTAAAGAAATAAATGTAGGTTTACATAAATATATTTATTTTCTGATGACGTCATGTCTGATTAAATCATTTTTATTAGAAAATATTGAAACTTATGAACCGTTTTATTAAACGTCTAATTTATTAAACGTTTAGATTAAACCTACACAGAACCACAGAAGAAGACAGTGAGGTTACGCCTCATTTCCACCAGGGACGTAAGCGCTGCGGAACGGAGCCTTGCGAGCCAGCCGTATTCACACGAGATCACGCGATAATCCTGAACGTGAATCCTCCCATGATAAACTGTGTATAAAGGAAACAACAACAACAACAACAAACAGCCTACTTTGCTTCTCCGATGTGGAAGAGATTATAAAAAGGATCTGTTGTTACAATTACTCTGTCGTCGTCCATGTTGAGACCCTTTAATCGATTGACTGCTGACCTGGGGTCCGTTTCACAAAGCAGGTTCATCAAACTCTGAGTCTAATCCTAAACTCTGAGTTGATCTACTCTGAGATAGAAAACTCTGAGTTTCCGGTTCCAGAACAGCGGATTTGAGTTGGTTTAATCAACTCGGAGTAGTTTCACCCTGAGTTAAGCGCGTGCACCACAACTTTAAAAAGCCAGCATCAAGGGAGCCCCGATTCGACGAGTCACCATGGCAACGGGGAAGCGGAGGGCTAACGTTTTTCACCAAACTCGAATTGGAAATCCTAATGCGCTCATACGACGAGTTTCAACACGTTTTTAGAAAGAAGTGCAACACTGCTGCAGTGGGAGAACATTGCTGCTCGGGTCAATGCGTACGTTTAAATGTAGTCCTTTGCAATCACAATAATATTACAGGGGAAAACTGCTTGAATGGTAGCCTATTCATTTATTTCATTTAGGCGCACTCCCGCGGGTGAGAAGTGCACTTGGCAGCAGCTTAAGATGAAATATATAAACATTGTTCAAACAGGTAAGACCACGGCATGGAGGTAACTCATTTTGATCATGTTTTACACTGTAAAGTAAATATTAAGTGACTTTTCTGACCGCCCTGCATACAGTTGCCTTGCTCAAGTGCTCTGCATCTCAGACATTGTACAAAAAACCTCCATTTGCAAAGAAACGCAGTGCAACACACAATATCTGCTGGGATGTGAGAGCATGACTACAGTTGGTAATGTTGCAAATGTAAAGACGGATTAGGTTGTGTTTGTAAATGATGGACTGTGACGTGAAACGGTACCGCTCAAAAAGATAACTGTCTGGAAAAGCTAAAACATCTATGCGCGGTCTGATAACCATCTCCCGATGAATATTTGATTCTCTGCGCAGTAATGCTGCACCTTCATCCACGGGATCGTTGTCAAAAGGACATGCCATGTTCGCGAAAAAAGTGGCCTCCTACTGTGCCTAATGGACTTCTGATATCGCCTACTGACTCTGATTTTTTTAATGATTTTTGACAGACAGCAGAACAAGGCTACGCCAAAACTCGCCTGCTGACTGAATGAATGAAAGAAAGAGGAAATCAAATGGCGTGTGTGGCTGAAAGAGGGCGGAGACAGAGAGAAACTCGAGGTTCATTGAGAAAAACCTGGTCCCGACCAGGTTAGGTTCATAGAGTCTGTTACTACGGTAACTGACCGAGAGCTTAAGTTACCCCTCTCTGTGAAACAGGCTGGAGTTACCCCTCTTTCTCTGGTTTGAGTTACCTCCCTTTGTGAAACGGAAAACTCAGAGTTTCCCTCATTTCAGGGTTAATAAACTCAGAGTTTTCACTAAACCTGCTTTGTGAAACGGACCTCTGGTGCCACCGGTCATGGCGTAATGTTGATGTGAAGTTGTGATAGGCTACATGAACTCCGTATTGTGTTTTATTTTGAAAGGGGCGGAAGTGTATTACGTTGATTCTGTGTCGGATTTCCTGTCTGGTGCAATCTGCTCTGTTGAGCTTGACGCGATTCAGCAACGGCTCCGTCAAAAATAGAAGTGCTACGGAATGATAGATTGTGGCAGCGATCAGCTCGCGTGCTTCCTGAGTTTGGATTTTAATGCGGCGCAGTGACAGTTCACGAGGTCAGACAGCAGGGGGCGGTGGCGGTGCTGAACTCGGTGAGCAACTTCCGTTAGAGGAGAAGAAGAAGAAACGGGCGGTATAAGCTATCAGCTAACATTAGCATCAGACTGTTTGTTTGTGTTTAAATATTTAAAATTAAACATTATATTTAATATTTAAACATTTTAACGTTCATGCTCAGCTGAGCTTCACAGGAGCTAACGGCTAACTGCTAACAGGAGAGAAACACTGACGGTGAGTGAAGACTGCTAACTGCTACATGCTAACTGCTAACTGTCTAACCCGAACCAGCCCGGACCGACCCGGTCTGTCAGCTGTGAACACAGCCCGGGCCGGCCCGGTCTGTCAGCTGTGAACACAGCCCGGACCGGCCCGGTCTGTCAGCTGTGAACACAGCCCGGACCGACCCGGTCTGTCAGCTGTGGATCAAACATACCCGGGTTATTTATTTTTAAATGTTAAACAGCAGAGAGCTAACTGAAGGCTGACTTCATATTTAGTGTCAACAGGTTTAACTGAACTGGTTAATTACAAACAGCTGATTAAAGAAGTAAAGAACAAACAACTGTCACCTGCTGTCAGGTTCATTAATCCCTGTGTGTGTGTGTGTGTGTGTGTGTGTGTGTGTGTGTGTGTGTGTTCTGCAGGTCCTTGGGGTCTCTGACATGAGCAGCTCTGTGAGTTTTTTCTTCTTCAGTTCTTCAAACATGCTGTCCTTGTTCTGTTAGCATGTGACTGACTGTGCTGACGTCACCCGCAACAGGTCTTCATCAGTGTGTAGTGTGATGTCATCAGTGTGTGTTATGATGTGCGTTCAGGCTCAGAGGAAGAGGAGGACAACAGGAAGTCCTCTAGTTTCCAGACCGAGCACCAAGGCTAGCAGAGCAGCTAACGCTAGTAGGACGGCTAACAGAACGGCTAACATCAGCAGGACTTCTGATGGTGACCCCGCCCCCTCCACAGAGACCATCAACGTGATGGACAACACAGAAGACAGTCAGTACACATGACTTATTCTTCATTATCAACATCATCATCATCAGGTCAATAATCAGTCATGTGTGTTCAGGTGTGGAGGAGGTCGTGGATCTCACCTGTGAGGGATCAGAAGCTACTGTGGTTGACCTGACCCACAATGACTCAGTACTGGTACTATCAAACACACACTGATACTACACACCAACAAACACACTGATACACAGATGTGTGTTTGAGTTGATTAAACTAACTCTTCTTTTTCTTCTTGATGCTCCTGTGATGATCCAGCTGGTGGATGAAGGTGAACTTTATTTCTTGTTTCAGTTGTCATGTTTAAATAAAGTTTCAGTTCATAAAACAGTTTCATTGACAGTTTAAATAAAGTTTCATTGTCAGTTTGAATAAAGCTTTGTTGACAGGTATTTGTCTTCGTGTCTTCCTTTAGGTCCTCAGAACAGGAGAGTCACCACAGGTGAGAGTTATGTCGTCAGCAGTGATGAAGACGAGGACACGCCCCCTGTCCTCAACAGCGCAGTAACGTCCTCACTACAGACCAACAGCTCCTCCAGGTAATAGACTGATCCATTGCAGGTAATAGACTGATCCATTGCAGGTAATAGACTGATCCATCCCAGGTCATAGACTGATCCATCCCAGGTCATAGACCGATCCATCACAGGTCATAGACCGATCCATCACAGGTCATAGATTGATCCATTACAGGTAATAGACTGATCCATCACAGGTCATAAACTGGTCTGTAGTGATCAGTCGACTACGTCTCTTTCAGGTCGATTCCGGGGACGATCAGCTGTCCTGTCTGTCTGGACTCGTACTCTGAGGTGAGACTCAAACTCACCTGAGATCAGGACCAGGTATAAAGACGGAGGGCAACTCTCTGTCAACGTTCCTGCTCTGATCCACGGGCTGCTTAACGAACACTCCTCATGTGAACTTGAACACGTTAATTTAATGATGTACATGTAACAAACGTTAATTTAATGATGTGAACATCCAGTCAGCTGGTTTCAGACCAAAGACTAGTCCTTATTTGTGATTGGTCATTTGCTGACGACTCTGCCTCTGACCAATGTGGTCATGTGACCTGTCAGGGTCAGTGTTCTGGACTTCTGTGTTCTGATTGGCTGTCCTTTCCTTCACAGATTGTAGAGAGTGGCCGATTGGTCGTTTCCACAAAATGTGGTCACGTCTTCTGCAGCCAGTGTCTGAGAGACGCTTTGACATCGTCACACACCTGTCCCACCTGCAGGAAGAGACTCACCCACCGCCAGTACCACCCACTCTACATCTGATCATCGTGACGTTGCTGTGACATCAATACACACCTGAGCTGCTGCTGTTCTCCAGTGATGTCATCAGTTACATCATCAGATTTTTTTTTTCAAAGACTTTGTTTGATCCTGATTGATGTACAGTACTGATGATTGATTAGTGATTAGTTAGTTCTGATGTTTCGTTGATTAAATGTGTCAAAGTTTCAATAAATTCACTTCTGTTCAAAATCTGTTTACAAAACAACAGGTGAGTCAGAGAGGTCACATGACACGACTCAAGACTCAGGTACTCCTCGTCAAGTGGTCCAGTCTTCACCACTGACCCTCCTCCACTTCCTCAGAATCCTGAGGTCTCTGTCAGTCCTCGTCTGTCTCTGTCGGTTCTCGACTGTCTCTGTCAGTCCTCGTCATATCAGTCCTCGTATGTCTCTGTCGGTCCTCGTCTTCCTCTGTCAGTCCTCGTCTGTCACTGTTAGTCCTCGTCTGTCTGTGTTAGTCCTCATCTGTCTCTGTCAGTCCTTGTCGGTCTGTTAGTCCTCGTATCAGTCCTCGTCTGTCTTTGTCAGTCCTCGTCGGTCTCTGTCGGTCCTCATCTTGTCGGTCCTCATCTTATCAGTCCTTGTCTGTCTTGTCGGTCTCTGTTGGTCCTCGTCTTATCAGTCCTCGTCTGTCTCTGTCTGTCCTCGTTGGTCTCTGTCTGTCCTCGTCGTATTAGTCCTCGTCTGTCTCTGTTAGTCCTAGTCTGTCTCTGTCGGTCCTCCAAACTGAGCGCGCTCTGTTCAGCCCCAAGCACATTGTTTCTGTTTATTTCTGGTTCTGACTCACCCTGACTGGGTTCAGCATGAACTAGGTCCTGTTGTTGGTCCCTGACCCCGTCACTCTCTTTAAACTTTATTGTCCAGCCCTGATGCATTCTGGGAGCACGGTGTGTTTGTGTTCATCCTGTGACTCTGACTCACACATCACAAGACCAATGACTCACCTTCACCTGACACCAACTCTGCTGCTGATTGGCTGCAGGAACATCCAGTGTGATGTCACACCTTCTGGAAACAACCAGAACAGATTTCAAACAGGCGGTGAGCTTTAAAGAGTCGATAAAATAACAACAAAAACATCAAACAGACTTTATTTTATTACATTTAATCTTTTAAACTTATAAATAAATTTGATTTAATTCGTTTTTTATTGATGTTGATTAATATTTTAGTCTCATGATGACGCAGCACATTTTTCCTCATTATACTTGTCACGTGACTCTGAGGGGAAATTCCCTCTTTGGAAAGCGCCTCGTCATTCCTCGGCCTCCGATTGGCTGTCTGGGCGGGACTCCGTCAGCGAACCAATGGTTGGCAGCGTCAATGTTTACTTCTTGTGACGTTTATCGCGGAAGTAAACATAAAGGAGAGGAGCGTTTTTCAAGCTGCGTCACTAGTTTCTCACTTTGTTTGCTAAAGTTCTGCCGGAGTCCGGTTCCGTCCGTTTGGTCCAGTCTGCTTGGTCCAGAGTCTGTTTTCTGCCCGGAGTCTGGTTCACTTGTTTCGGCTTAGTGTCTGCAGTGTCCCCGGAGTCTGGTTCAGAATGTCGGTGACTGTGAAGGTTTACCTGCTGGGGAAGGATGAAGCGGTGAAAGAGGTCCGGAGGTTCGCGGTGGATCAGGACGTGTCCAGCAGCTTCGAGTATCTGAACCGCAAAACTGCGGGAGTGTTTAACAACGTGAAGGACTTCAACATGTTCTACAGAGGTAAATATATAATTATTATAAGATAAGATAAGAGATACTTTTTATTAATCCCTCAATGGGGAAATTCTTTTTTTACTAGTTTTATTTACATGCATTCACTCGAAGCTGTGTACTTCCTGCTACTTAGAAAGGAGGTCCATTTTCCTTTTCAAGAACTGTGTGCTCACTATGAACCATCACAAGAAAAACATTAGCAATAACTGCATGAGAAGAAGAGATACTTTATCGATCCCTCAATGGGGAAATTCTTTTTTCACTCTTTTTTTTACATGCATTTTAACCCCGAAACACAACCACACACACACAAAGGGCTCATAGACATGCAATGTGGAGAGAGATGGTGGAATGATGTGCAGCCCCAAGGAGAGCGTCGGTCGGTGCCTCGCTCAAGGGCACCTCGGCAGTGCCCAGGAGGTGAACTGGCACCTCTCCAGCTACCAGTCCACCTTCCATATTTTTTGTCCATACTGGACTTGAACCGGCCACCCTCCGGTTCCCAAGCCAAGTCTCTATGGACTGAGCTACTGCCGCCCTAACATGTACAGACTTTAGCGTGTTCTACAGAGGTAAATATATTTATATATACACGTATAAATATTTAAATATAATAATGTTAAAGAGCAGAGGAGTGTTTGCTAACCATCAGGTTGTTGTTTTTTAGCTGAACACGTTTGTTTAAACTGAGTTTAGTCTGAGCTGACTGACGCCTGTGTGGGCGGGGCCTGTGAGCTCAGATGTGATGATGTTGTTGTTTCAGATGAAGATGGAGACCTGGTGGCGTTTTCCTCTGATGATGAACTAATGATGGGTTTGGCCTGCATGAAGGACGCCACCTTCCGCGTCTACATCAAAGGTACAAATACCTGAACCTTACCTGATTGTTACCTGAATATTACTGGAACATTGCCTGAATCTTACCTGATCGTTACCTGAACATTACCTGAACATTACCTGAACCTTACCTGATCATTACCTGAACCTTACCTGATCATTACCTGATCAGTACCTGAACCTTACCTGATCATTATCTGAACGTTACCTGAACATTACCTGAACATTACCGGAACCTTACCTGATCATTACCTGATTATTACCTGAACGTTACCTGAACGTTACCCGATCGTTACCTGAACCTTACCTGATCGTTACCTGAACTTTACCTGATCATTACCTGAACACTACCTGATCGTTACCTGTACATTATCTGATTGTTACCTGAATATTACCTGAACAGTACCTGATTGTTACCTTAGTGTTACCCGAACATTACCTGAACCTTACCTGACTGTTACCTGATTGTTACCTGAACCTTACCTGATCATTAAAGTTGTGTTGATGACTTTCAGAGAAGAAGGAGCACCGCCGTGACTTCCCTCTTCACGCCTTCCCTCCCTTCACCTTCGGACATCCTCCTCCTCCACCTGGAGCTCCTCGGGGCCCGCCCCCTCACATGGCCCCGCCCCCTGCCCTGCACCCTAATGTCACCTGTGATGGCTGTGAAGGTCCCGTGGTGGGAACTCGCTTCAAGTGTTCGGTTTGTCCGAACTACGACCTGTGCTCCGCCTGCCAGGCTCGAGGGACGCACACTGAGCACGCTCTGCTGCCCATCTGGCACCCGCTGCAGGTGAGCTGCTGCCTATGCCAACTGGTGATGTCACAGTGTACCTGTCCTGTGACATCACCAGTTAGCGGTGGGTGTGGCCAGACTTGAAACTATTCAGTCCACTATTAGTCAGTGTTTCTATGCTTTTATTTTGAAATCTGTGCTCTGTGACTGCAGTGGTTTCCTCGGGGGAAGTGGATGAAGAGGATGAGACACTGCATGTGGAACCAGAACCAGAGTCAGGACCAGGACCAGAACCAGAGTCAGGACCAGGACCAGGACCAGCCCGGATCCTCCAGACCTGCTGCTGACAGCAGCACCCCCTCTGGTCAGTAATCTAATCAGTGATCAATAAACTGAGTTTGATGACTTATCAGTGACATCATCACTGATGAAGGTCCCTAATCCCTCTGCAGCCTCGCAGGCCAACGTGGACTTCCTGAAGAACATCGGCGAGGGCGTGGCCGCCATGTTGAGCCCACTGGGTGAGTGATGTTATCGGCCAAGGTTCAGCAGCCTGAACAGGAAGTGATGTCAAACACTCAAACAGGAAGTGATGTCGTGTGTCCACAGGTATCGACGTGGACATCGATGTGGAGCACGAGGGCCAGAGGACCAAGGTGACTCATCCCACTCAGGGAGGGGCGTCAAAGGTAGACATGGAGGTGGGCGTGGCCAGTGATGGGGGCGGGGCCAGTAGTGGAAGTGGAGCAAATGATGTGGGTGAAGCCAGTAGTGATGGTGGAGCCAGCAGCGAGGGGTTAAAGGTCAGTTTGTCACCTGAGCTTCAGGTAACTTTTAACTCAATGACTGGATCACACCGTTACCATGGAAACAGACCCACGAGTCCGGTCTAAATGTAGACCACTAAACTGACCCGGTCTGTGCTCTCCAGGTGAGCAGAGACTCTGATGAGGAATGGACTCACCTGAGCCCCAGAGAGGTCGACCCCTCCACTGGAGAGCTGCAGTCCCTCCAGCCTGGGGACCAGAACCAGGACCAGGACCAGAACCAGGATCCCCCATCAGGACAGCAGGGTCCCCCGTCAGGACCAACAGGTCTGAGGGAGGCAGCTCTGTACCCTCACCTGCCTCAAGGTAAGACAGTTGGCCCCGGCTGCGTGTTGTTGTGTTGTGATGACATCACCTCTGACATCACCTCTGACTCCTCCACAGAGGCCGACCCCCGCCTGGTGGAGTCCCTGTCTCTGATGTTGTCGATGGGCTTCACAGATGAAGGCGGCTGGCTGACTCGTCTCCTTCAGGCCAAAAACTTCGACATCGGTGCCGCACTCGACGCCATCCAGTACGCCAAACAGCCCCGCCCACACCAGCCCTGATGTCATCATCATCATGTCACTGCTAATCTCATCATCTATATTTAACCAATGACATAAAACATGTTATACCTGTCAGATTGTTAAAAGTAATTGATTACTATTAATCAATACTCTGATCATCTTCAGTTATTGTTTGTTGATCAATAAAAACTTTAACAAGCTTCATGTCTTCAGTTTCATTTGAATAATTTAAAGGTGGCGGACTCCATCACTGCGATGTCACAAAAACAAACGAGTCTTCATTTATTAATTTAAATAATTTATTAACAAACAGAGTTAATAAGCTGGTCAGAACTGCTCAGCTGACAGGTAGTCATCATTGAAGTCAAACTCCTCCCCGCTCTGAAACATGGAGGAAACAGGAAGTGATGGGCGGGGTCTGGAGAGAGGCGGGGCCTGACAGGTGAGGTTACCAACTGTCTGACTCCACCCACTGACTGAAGGCCCCCCCCCCTCCTTCACCTGACCATCAGTACTGAAGCACTGAGCCCACCGGCTGACCGGACCGGTTGGCACACGCAGAGGACTGGACCGGTTCACACTGGTTGTGGTTGTGGGTCCATTTGTCTGCAGACAGAACTGATATTTACTGTCATTTCCTGTGTAGGTGAGGTGACATCATACATGATGATGTCATCAGATTACCTGTTCAGGTATCCAGCCCTCCTGTCCTCTGTCTGTCTGTCCTCCTCGTCTCTTCCTCTTCCTGCCGGAAAAAAATAATCTGTGAATTTGACTTAATGAATTAATTAAACACAAATTTAGTTAATTTAATTAGTTTAATTAATTTAACACTGATTGCAGACAGAGGTGACTTCATCAACATCAGTTGACGTCACACCTGTCAATCATCTGGTTTCCATGGAGTTGTCTGTCCATCAAAACATCCTCCTCCTCCTCCTCCTCTGGCTCCGCCTTCTCAGGTGTGTCCAGGTATTTGCTCCAGCAGCTCACCTGAGTCTGTGTCACCTGGAGACGAACAAAGACGACTAACGACAACCTCCAGGAGAAACTGGCCAATCAGACACCAGAACACCTGTGCGTACGTGTGTGTGTCTGTGTGTCTGTGTGTATGTTTACCTCTGTGGATGTGTGTGTGTGTGTGTGTGTGTGTGTGTGTGTGTGGTCACCTGGTTGTCGTCCTGTTCTTCAGGTCCGTCCTCTCTGTCTGTCTCAACCTGCTCCCTGTTAACAACCAAACGAACAGGTGAAAAAACAGGTGAGAACAGAGGGGTATTGCACAAAACTAGAATAAAGAAATCCAGGATAATTGAGCATGCGCGGCTTGACCTAGTCTGCTCGGCGCATCCTGGCTTAATTGGTTGCACGTTTGCCGAGCCAGGATGAAAAGGCGTGGCTATGTTAAGCCAGGTGAAGATAGTTGGGATAAGTGTGTGTTCACGGCACACTTAAATAGACCCCGCGATCGCTCACAGAATCACCGATGGGAACATGGGTCAAGCCGCGCTTGCTCAATTATCCTGGATTTCTTTATTCTAGTTTTGTGCAATACCCCTCTGGGTAAACAGGTTAGCTGCTGTGTGTTGTGGTTGGTTACCATAGCGACCAGGTGTTGCACTCCTGCTCCTCCATCTTGGCTCCTCTCATGGCGTTCAGTCTCTGAACATGGCGTCTACAGTCGGCCCCGGAGCCCCGCCCAAACTCCTGACAACCAATAAGAACACAGCAGAACGTGGCGAACCTCTGAACACCTGTCCTTACCTTTTGATCCAAATAAGCTGGCACAGTGATTCTGTTACTGTGGTAACTCTACAGCTACCGTGGTAACAGACCCTGATGAGCTGACACATCTGTCCCTTCCTCACAGATGTTTGTTAATGAGTTCCAGGTGTTCTTACCTTCAGCAGAGACTGTTTGTGTCCGCACACCTTACACATCCACCTGTTCACTTTCTTCACCTGACAGACACAGCACAGGTAATAACTGACAACATACAATTGACATAATTATAACCAAAGTGATCAACACAACAGTTGTTAGCCTTTAGCCCGGCTGTTAGCCTTTAGCAGGCTGTTAGCCTTTAGCTTGTGTGTTACCTGTTGAACCTGGAAGCTCTGACAGGAAAAACACCTGACAACGTGAAACTCCTGGACCATGTTGGACGAGTTCAAACGGTTCTTGTTGGTTCTGGTTCTGATCGACCGAATCAGTTTTCCCGGGTCTAAAGTTTGAAGCGCGGTGACGTCACGCTGTGTATCACAGCTCTTCCGGCAGAGTAGACGTGATGAAGGGGTGCTGCTGCCCCCCACAGGTCATCTGTATAACTGCACCGGTGAACTTAAACTTCTTTACATGTTTGTTTAACATGTAAACTTTTTCAATATGTACAAAGGTTTGTCCAGCAGGTGGCAGCAGGGTAATGTAGATATTCCTCTAGAGGTGAGGCAGGTGCCATCAGGTACCATCAGGTACAGGTGTGCTGTCAGAGGATAAGCACAGTAGTTTTTTATCTCTGTGGCTGTTTGTGTATACATGTTATATATATTTATATATCGTAAAGTTGTTTGGAGATGAAACGCTTTGTGTTGTCGTCATCTGTTGAATCAAATCATATCTGTCATAACTGAGAAGAAAACACTGGCTCACATTGGTTTTGTTGTAATAATGTAATTCTGACAGTGGGTGTATGTTCTGTGCTATACTGCCATCTAGGCACATGAACTGTTTATCATCCACCTGTCCAGCTGCTTCACCCAACACCGGCAAGAGAATGCCCCAGTTGGATTCGGCTTCTTCTTTTATCATCCACCGGTCTGAGGACATCTGGAGCTGTCAACGTCACATAAGGTAGGCCTGTGTGTAGCGCTGCAGAGGAACTGAAGCACCATTCATAAAATTGTGCATAAAAATTGGTAAAAATCAAAAAAATTAATATTGATTATTAACTTTATTAACTTTGTGACGTTCAAGTGCACAAAGAAAAAAGTTCACATGAAAAAGTGTCACCTGTTGAGGCTGTTGCACAATCAGCTGAAGTGAACAGTAACACAGATGAATCAAAGGAGAAATGTGTTGGAACATTAACTGATAAGACAGGAGAAAAGCTGGACAGGAAGGCTAAACTGAAAAAAATCCTGCTAAGCTCAGAAATCACCAAAGGGCATAGTCTGAAGGGTGATAGGCCTGGAGGGCACATTTTGTCAACAGATGACCTTTGGAGGTTGAGCAGAGGTTTGGAGAGGAAACTGTTAATGTTGTCAGCTGGAAAAGCTACAGTAAGCAAGCAGAGTAAACTCCACAGGTTGGATCTGTGTTTGCATGATGGGATTCTCAGAGATGGAGGACGGCTTACTAGAGGTTCCTTGCCAGAGGAGACTAAGCGTAGCCATTGAGCTATATGTGGCCACTCTTCATGCTCAGACACATTCATGAGCAGCAGGGTCATAGTGGTCACAACCACACAAAGAAGAACTGAGTCACAAGCACCGACTTTGCTGTAAGAAAAGTCATTACTGAATGTTTCTGCTGCAGGAAATATAATGGAAACATGCCAAAAGATCGCAGATCTGCCCGAGGAAAGGATTCTTCCTGACAAGCTACCATTTACCAATGTTGGCATTGATTATTTTGGACCAGTCAAATTGAGGAAAGAAGGCTATTGTGTGGTACTTACCTGCCTGGCGAGCAGAGCAGTCCATCTTGAAGTGGCTGACTCTTTGGACACTGATGCATGTGTGAATGCTCTGTGTTGTTTCATCTGTAGGAGAGTTCAACTTGTTCATATTCTATCTGACAACAGAGCCAACGTCATGGGAGCAGAGAGAGAACTAACTTTGGATCATGTGAGGATTCAAGGAGCTCTGAAGCAAAGTAAAGTTTCAATACACCTTTGTTTGGCCATTTTAATGTGTGCACAAAGGTTTGGCCAGCAGGTGGCAGCAGGGTGCTTTTATGTCAATGTGAGTGCTGAGGTACAATCAGGTACAATCAGGTACATCCAGGTACAATCAGGTACTGCCAAGTACAGCCAGGTACAGTCAGCTACAATCAGGTACAGTGATATAGATGACACTTTCTGAATGAAAATCCATGTTTTCTATTCTTTATTTCAGACAGTTTTATTGTCATTCAAACCACAACATGGCAGAACGAAATACAGTTTCCCAGGTCTTGGTTATCGTTGCTGAGATAAAAATATTAAAATATAAGAATATATATATAAAAAAAAAAATTTAAAAAAATAGAATAGACTAAATAGACACGATTATTGCACAACGCACAGCAGCAGCAGGTGTAAACATAAATAAAGTACAAGTACAAGAGTGCAGCAGAGCATAGCAGCAGCTGATAAAGTGACGTGATTAAAGTGCAGTGTAGTGTAATGTAGGGGGAAGTATGGGCGCTGGTGCAGTATGCAGTACACGGGTGGCGGAGCAGTATGCAGTACACGGGTGGCGGAGCAGTTCAGCAGTCTGACAGCCTCCAGGTAGAAGCTGTTTTTCAGTCTGGATGTTCTAGCCCGGATGCTGCGCAGCCTCCTTCCAGAGGGCATGGGGGTGAACAGTTCGTGTGCAGGATGGGTGGGATCATGGAGGATGGAGAGAGCTCTTTCCCTGCATCTGGTTGTGTAGATGTCCCTGATGGGTGGCAAGCTGCAGCCGATGGTCCTCTGTGCAGCTTTTACCACCCTCTGCAATGCCTCCTTCTCTGCCACGGTGCAGCTGCCATACCACACAGTGAGGCAGGATGTCAACACGCTCTCCACAGCACAGCTGTAGAAGGCCTTGAGGACAGCAGCATCCAATCCAGCCCTCTTCAGCTTCCTCAGGAAGTATAGGCGTTGATGGGCTTTCTTTATGACAGCTGTGGTGTTAGGATGCCAGGTGAGGGAGTTGGTCAGGTGCACCCCGAGGTATTTGACAGAGGGGGCTGTCTCCACAGCTTCTCCATTTATTTAGAGGGTGGGGTGAGTGGTGTGACGACCCCTCCCAATCTGCCTTCTTTGATCATGTCTTTTGTTTTCCAGACACAGGGAGAGCTGGGAGGGGCGTCTGCCTGGGCCTGCCCTTTTTAGGGCTGGGCTTCAGCTGCACATATAGAGGCTGCCTTTCGGGGCGTGTTTTTTCTCTCTCACCTGGGCCTGCAGCAGTATCTGCTGCAGAGCCCTCAGCCTTTGTTTTCTCTTTGTTTAGCTTTTGCACCATACAACATACTTTACACCTTATTTTCACACATCCATACACTGCTAACACCACTGATGCCTTATATATTTTACACATCCCATTACTTAGTTTCGAGTTACCTTGCTTTGGAGTTAAATAAAGTTACTTTGGTTTGAGATGTCTGTGTGTGGCCTCCCTTCTTGTTGCCATCCATGAGCCAGATGGTAACGGTGGTGACAGACCTTCGGAAATCTACAACCATCTCCTTGGTCTTCTGGATGTTGAGGGTAAGGTTGTTGTCCCCGCACCACCGTGTCAGGTCCTCCACTTCCCGCCTGTACTCCAATTCGTCTCCCTGGGTGATGAGTCCTACCACTGCTGTGTCATCTGCGAACTTCACCACCAGATTATTCTTGTAGTGAGCTCTGCAGTCGAATGTCATCAGTGTGAACAGCAGTGGGCTGAGCACACAGCCCTGGGGGGAGCCAGTGTTCAGGATGATGGTGGAGGATGTGCTTTTGTTTATCCTAACACTCTGTGGTCTGCAGGTGAGGAAATTCAGGACCCAGTTGCACAGAGATGAGGGGGTTCCTAGTCCTGCCAGCTTGGACACCAGTTTCTGCGGGATGATGGTATTAAATGCAGAACTGAAGTCCAGGAACAGCAGTCTCATGTAGGAGTCCCTGTTCTCCAAGTGAGAGAGGGCCTGGTGGGTCACAGCAGCAATGGCGTCAGCTGTGGACCGGTTCCGCCTGTATGCATATTGGTGGGAGTCCTCTTTTTCCACGTCGATGGTCTGCTTTAGATGTTTCATCACCAACCTCTCGAAGCACTTCATTGTGACAGAGGTGAGTGCAACAGGGCGATAGTCATTGAGGCTGGATACAGCAGTGGTCTTTGGCACAGGGATGATGGTGGATGTCTTGAGGCAAGATGGTACTCTGGCCTGGGACAACGAGGTGTTAAATATGTCCGCCAGGACCTCAGACAGCTGGTCGGCACAGTCCTTCAGAATCCTACCCGGGATTCCATCAGGGCCTGAGGCTTTCCTTGGGTTGACCCCCTGCAGTGTTCTCCTCACCTCTGCTGTTGTTATAGTGATGACTGGGGGCTCATCTGGGGAGGGGGTGAGCCAGGAGGGAGTGGTGGTGTTGGAGGCTTCGAGGCGGGCAAAGAAGGCATTCAAGGTATCAGGGAGTCTAGTATTTGAATGTTTAATCAGCTAAAACAGACATTTATGGATCAGTCCATGTATTTGGGTTGTTTGCTGAGCATGCTAAGTTAGCCCCTGTGTATAGAAATTGTTTAGTAGTATTAGTAGTTTAGTAATAGTTTAGATGGGAGTTCAGGATACAACGGTTCAGAGGCTTTATTGTCATATGCAGAGATGCATAAGTTATCAATGCAATGAAAATGTGAGTTTGCTGTCTTTCTGTCCTGTAGTATAATGTACTAGAAACTGAGAATTTAGAAAAGCAAAATAAAAATGATCAGAAATAAATATGTACGGACTCCATCCATGATGCTATACTGAGATAGATTACAAGAGTGATAATTATGCTCATACAATATACACATAATTATGTGCAATATAATTAGAAAGGAGAACACACAACAGTTGTTTTTTGTTGTTGTTTTGTTACCATACAGAATGGATCCTACATTTATGAGAAGAGGGGATGGTCGTGCCAGTCTCTTTGACTCAGAGGATGCAAAAAAGATGAAGGAAGAGAAAAGGCCATGGGCCTGAGCTCTGTCACAGCACAAGGTGAAAGAGTCTGTGAGGACAGCTGTCCTGCATCATGGTGGGGACCCCAGTAATGAGCAGCACCTCCTGGAGAGGAGAGCTTATAGGTATCGAATATCTATGTAGCCAAAATAATGCCGTCATCGAGGACTACGAGATGGCCCCCATGACACTTGACAACAAGGACATCACCGTTGCAGAGGGGGAGTCTGGTTTGGTAGCAGTTCATATGGAGGATCCAACTGTTCCCACCCTGGACACAATATGGTCTCCACAGCAGTGCACTCCATCAGCCCTACCTCCAACAACTAGACCTCCAGCTGCTCTAACTGGTGTCTGCAACACCATCACTTTAGCTGCACCCACAGCACCACCAACTCAACCCTCAGTAAACAGTTTTACTGTTGCCACTATGCAGAGTGGTAAGTTTTTATTGAATTTTGAAGGTGCCAATGATTGTGATTTATATTAACATATCACATGTTCATTACATGTGGCTGTCTCACTATAGAAGCAACAGTACTATTCATTGTCATTTGTTGCAACTTCCAATTCCTTTAACTTCGCTTGAGAGGCTGAGGATAGGTCCTGTATATTTGAATGACACGCTGATGCTCAGTGAAGCACGGTGAGTCCAGGTAAGTTTCAATGAGTTTAATAACACGAAAAATCACTGGCGGCTTTCCGAATACACGCGCACATACGATGGAAAAACGTGTACACTGTTTGCGTACGTATTAAAGCAATCAAACTAAACAAAAAGCGGTCAACAAAAATTACGGCTACCTAACTCGCCTCTCTCCTCCCCAGTGCAGGTGATTCAGCCCCTATTACAACCTACGGCTGTCATCTACGGCGCCCATGTGACCCAAACCTCGCATATCACCGTGGCAACCAGACCCAACAAATCAAACCCCGATGGCTGAACAGCAAAACAATATATGGCTCCTACAACACCAGCCCCTAATTATTAAGTTAATCTAAATAATTACTCACATACAAGTAGGAGACAAACGCATGAAATACTTTCAACAATAAAGCTCAACAATTAATGTCCATCAATAATCCACTCTCAAATCTTCTTTCTTCTTGAACGTCTCAAAGGTCCACAGTCTCACTGGTCATAGTCAAACATTCAAAATCCAGCAATGTGAGTCTAGTAACAGTCAAAAAAACTTAAAGAAGTCACAACTGAAGCCAGTATGTCCTCAAACGGCTTCAACCTCCTGCAGCAGGCACACCTTCGTGATAGGCCGGTCCAGGCAGCTGCTCCGGGTTTTAATCCGCACCTGACGAACGAATCCTCTTCGGTCTCACAAAACGCTGTGTGAAGACTTTCCTCATCCAAGTTTTGTACTTTCAGGGTTGAATTAAGAACCTTTCGAACAGACCGTATCAACCGTTCCCAAGCTCCCCCATGATGTGAGCCCGCAGGTGGATTAAAGCTCCATTGGATTCCCTTTTGAAGCATGACATTGTGGATCTGCACCTGATTCCACTGTTCGATGGCCTTCTTCAACTCTCGTTCTGCTCCTACGAAGTTCGTTCCATTGTCAGAGCGTAGCTCCCGAACTTGTCCTCTCCTGGCAGTGAAACGCCTGAGTGCATTAATAAAAGATTCGGTGTCCAATGATGATGCAACTTCGATGTGTACCGCTCTGAAGTAAATAGAACACCGTACCTCTTTACCATGATCCTTCTGCTCTTAACCTCAAAAGGTCCAAAGCAGTCAACTGCCACACGGGTGAATGGTGGTTCATCTGGGACAATTCTTTCATGAGGCAAATCTGCCATCTGCTGGTAAACTGGCGGAGCATTCAGACGGCGACAGGTGATACACTTGGCTAGCATTCTCCTGATAGCTGAACTCACACCAGCTATCCAGTATCTCTCTCTCAGCTTAGACAGCATATGGTTATGGCCACCCTTTAATGTCTTTTGCTCTGTGATTCTCTGGGATGGCTTCCAGCACTTCAGGCCTATCACTCATCCACTTTATAAGAGAAAATCCACCCTTGGAACACAAAGAGACCAGGTTCCTGTAGAGCAACACTGCTTCCTTATTCGTGGCCACTGACACGAGGCAATCATCCACATAAAAGCAGTGCAATAGTTTATCCACTGTTTCTTCACTGTAGAGATGCCCATAGTCCTCTGCACACTTTCTGAGAGCGAAATTGGCACAACTAGGAGATGATGTTGCCCCAAACAAATGCACCTTCATCCAATGCTCAATGGATACTTGCTTCACATCCCCCTTAGGCCACCAGAGGAATCTGAGGAGGTCTCTGTCATCAGGAGGGACCTGTACCTGGTGGAACATGGATTCAGTGTCAGCCATGATCACAACTGGTTCCCTCCTAAATCGGGTCACCACTCCAATCAGAGAGCTTGTAAGATCAGGGCCCTGCAGAAGTTGAGCATTCAGTGATGTTCCTTGATATCTTGCTCCACAGTCAAACACAACTCTGATCTTTCGTTTGGTGGGATGGTAAACTCCGTGGTGTGGTATGTACCATACTTTTCCATCACCACGGTCCAGCTCCTCTTCGGGCACCTTCTCAGCATAACCTTTAGCCAGAAGGTCATTTATAAATATGTTGTATTCAGCATGAAACGTTAAGTCCTTCTGAAACCTTCTTTTCAAACAACACAAGCGCTGCTCCACAATTCTCTTATTATTTGGCATGCTAATGTCAATGTTCCTTAAAAGTAACACAATCTGGTAATGCCCCTTCAACTGTTTTACTGAGCTGATAACAAACTCCAGGAACCTTTTATCCTCTCTTGACATTGCAGCTTGCTCATCATTGCTGCTTTCGGGGAAGTTATTCTTAAACTGTTGCTGCCAGGGGTCATCCAGGTTCACGACTGAAACTCTGTTGACAGTTATTTGTGGATGCTCCCAGTTAACAGTCTCTCCACTGTTTCCTGTCAGTGGACCATTAACAGTCCAGCCCAGCAAGGTTCGGATGGCATATGGTCCATCATTCACACTACATACCACTTCCAACGGTTCCAGTGCTTTAGGAACATTGGTTCCTATGAGTAGCTCTATTCCTGCATCAATTTGAGGTAAGTGAATGTGTTTCAGATATGACCATTGTTCAATATCTCTTTCAGTAGGGATATTTCCTCTGTGCACAGGCATGGACATTTGTGTGTAAGCTTTTGGCAGCTCAAGAAAATCGTCCCCCTCCAGTGCTGCAACCTCCAGTCCTAACAGGATGTTACTGCTTACAACTTTCTCCTGGCCCATGGTTCGAAGGAGGATGCGCCCCTTCCTCCCTGTGAGGTGGAGCTTTTGCATTAAGCTCTCAGTGCAAAAAACTGCAGTACTCCCCTGGTCCAAGAAGGCGTAAGTGATGACAACTTTGGTTCCTTTGTTAGATTTAACCTGAACTGGAACAATTGGCAGTTTGCGGTCCTGGTCTCCAGCCCCTGTAAGACCACTTGACACCAGTGTGTTGTCAACATGCAGCTCTGGCCTTCTGTCCGTCTGCTCAGAATCATTAACGGGTTCCTTGTGAAGTATAGTAGGATGTTTAAGGCTACACCTTGAGCAGGAAATCCTTTTTCGACAGTCTTTACTGATGTGTCCTGAACACAAGCAGCCAAAACAGATGCCATTTTCCTTTAAGAAGCCTATTTTCCTCTTTGTTTAATTTCCTTTTCTTTCCTTGCAGACTGCTGTTTGTTCTCAACAGGGCCTACAATAGTAGCAAAGCTGCTCCCTTTGTTTCCTGGACGAAACTGTTGCTTGGGTTTGTTTGTTCCTCTATTTATGGTTATTGGTTGAGAGTCTTGTATGTTGCCAAACACAGGATCTGTCATAATTCTCACTTGCCTTTCCACGAAGTCAGCAATATCTGTGAACTTAGCTCTCCGGTTGTGTCATTCCTGCAGCTCACAGGCACGGTTTCTCCATTTGTCTCTGAGTTTGTAGGGAAGTTTTTTAATGATGCTCAACATGTTAGAAGGCATATCCATATCCCAAAGATACTGCACATCCTCCATGGCGTTACAGCAGGCTCTGAGGAAGAGGCTGTAGTCCTGCAGGACCTTCACGTCGTTTGCTTTAATTGGAGGCCATGAGAGAGCTCTGTCCATGTAAGCTGAGGCAACCTTTTGTTCGTTCCCGAACTGCTCCTTTAATAAAGCTTTTGCTTTTGCATATCCTCGTTCTGGATTTATGTGTTGGCAGCTTCTCACAAGCTCTTTGGCATGACCTTTTGTGTGTTGTTCCAAAAAGTATAAACGATCACAGCTATTAGTTGTATTCTTCTCAACCCCATTCTCAAAGGCTTTAATGAACGTGTGATATTTCAATGGATCACCATCATAAATTGGAATCTCTCTCTTAGGTACAGCTGATAAGCATTGCTGTTGCATTAACAATGCTGTTATTTCGTTTTGTTTCCTCATGATGCCAAGAACGTCATTTCTGGTTTCCAGATCCACCGTGTTAAATCCTGGTTGTCCATGTGAATCTTGTGTATTGAATGGGTCCATATGAAATTTGTATTTGTGTTTGTTTCAATTTGTTTAGGAATGAATTCATCTGCATTGACATTGAGTAAACATTTAGATTGTGCCTTTTCCAAATATGATTTCATTCCATCCGAGACCTTTGACATCCTTTTTCCACTTGTTGTGCTTTTTATCTTAAGAATTTCAAGTTTTGCCATTTTTTCTGCAATTTCAGTGTTCAGTTGAAGCTCTTCTCTCTTTTTTCACAGGCGTTGCTCCTCTTCTTCCAAAGCATGCTTTTCCTTTAGTAGTTTGTGCCTCATAGTTATTGCTGCAAGCTCAGCTTCTGCCTTTAAATGTACAGAAGAAGTTGAAGAGCATTGTGACTGAGATGTTTTGTGGCTTTCAATATTTGAAACACTGTCACATGGGTTAATGTCGTCCTTAATTTGATTTGCTTCATTCATCTCCACAGAGTGCAATGGAATTTCTGGTAAATCCTGTTGCTCCTGAGAGATATTTTGTCCAGTTTCAACAATCTATTTTTGAGTGTCCTTTTGAAATGTATTGCTGTAATTCATGATGCTTGAAAATATGATGCTTCCTTTTGTTTAATGAGTTCATCCTCGGGGAGTAGAGGCAACAGTTCATTGTGTGCAGTTGTGGCATTTTCAAGTAGTATGTTTAAACTCCCCACACATTGTTTCACCTGAGACATATTTTCCTTTTGTTTCCTGAGCTCTTTCATTCTTGGTATCAAGCCTTTAATTTTATCAACAGTGTGTTTGCGTTCATTTTGCAGTTTTTCAATTTTATTCACCAGAGCCTTTTGAGTGAGTTTCCTCTCCCTTTTCCCAGACTCCATGTCAAAGCACGAGGCAGCGTCATTTGTTTGACTCATTTTAACCCCTTTTATTCAGTTTTCAGTGAACCGTGACATTTAAATCCATCCACAATGCAGAATCCACATATCCGGACAATTCCTTTCAACACGACAACATCAGCATTCCTCCTTAAAACATCATAAAGCTTCACATATACAAGCAACAAAGTGCAGACGTCATTCAGAGCACAGAGCAAACAATGCACAGACAACGCATATCCGACCAGCATTCCTTCATTAAGTTCCCAACGGAGACACTTCGATGCAATCCGGATTCCTTCTCCACACACATACATGCACAGGTGAGCTTACCTGTCCTCCATGACAGATGTATGGCGTGGCGCTTTGTCTTACTTTGCTTGGCACCGCTGCACTTACTGGGCGTCTCACTGATTCCTTTGCGCTGCTAGCGATTGCTTTTGTTGATGCCTTTTTTGTTGACAAATGTTGCGACTTCCAATTCCTTTAACGTTGCTTGAGAGGCTGAGGATAGGTCCTGTATATTTGAATGACACGCTGATGCTCAGTGAAGCACGGTGAGTCCAGGTGAGTTTCAATGAGTTTAATATCACAAAAAAATCACTGGCGGCTTTCCGAATACACGCGCACATACGATGGAAAAACGTGTACACTGTTTGCGTATGTATTAAAGCAATCAAACTAAACAAAAAGTGGTCACCAAAAATTACGGCTACCTAACTCGCCTCTCTCCTCCCCAGTGCAGGTCATTCAGCCCCTATTATAACCTACGGTTGTCATCTACGGTGCCCATGTGACCCAAACCTCACATATCACCGTGGCAACCAGACCCAACAAATCAAACCCCGATGGCTGAACAGCAAAACAATATATGGCTCCTACATCATTTGATGACAGTCTGTCTATTTTGTGTTCTTTCCATAGCGCTGTCACAGTTTCCAACCCCACTCCTACAGCATCTGATCACAGCCTTGGTCCCCAGCTCCAACCTTGCACTTCCACAACTTCCAGGGACGGGGCACTGCTCTGCACTCATCAAGGTAAGGTAACTTAAGGGATAAAAACAAAACTTTTTATTTCTTTTAAAGTTTTAATTTTTGTATATGAAGGATCATATTCCTTGTCTGTCACATTGTAGGGCTTAGTGTTCCTAAAGATACAGTAGTGTGCCTTGTTTCATTTGCTACATCAACTCTACACACATTTGTGTTCATGTGTCTTGTGTGGAGTAAGAAAAGTCCTTGGTCTGAAACAAACTGTGCACATTTTTTTTAAATCAATGATACAAATATATTAACCTTAACTGCATCTCTCTCTCTGCTTTAATTTGTTCTAATTTAGCTCCCCAGCAAGTGGACGGAGGACGGACAATATACCCTCCACGTCCCTCCAAGACACAATCTCTAGGGAGGGAGATTCAGGGCAACAAAAACTGTTGTTGCGCCTGGTGTGGAGAGTACAAAACGGTATGTATGTTTGTTTGAGAAAACATGATAATGACGCATGTTATTTTCATTTCTTGTACTAATATTAATGCTGCTCAATACCTTTGCAGATGCTTTGCAGGAGGGAGAACCCCAGCGCAGTGGCCTGACTAATCGTGTGTGTTATCAGACTCTGTGAATAGTACCGTGGGCCCAGGTGCATAGGTGGAGTCAGGTACGAGCACTGGAGCCTTGTTAGCAAAGCGTACCTTCACATCAGGCAGATCATCAAGCAATGCCGCTGTGATGGAAAAGACTACAATTCAGCTACCTGTGATGAACAGCGCAACCAACACTAGTTGGTGAGTTAATAAACACTTATCCTATTGAGGTATTTACCTAGCATCTGTGCTATTTTCTGTGTAGATATATTATACTAAATTAATACTTATATACTAATATTTTTAGGCACTGCAAACGTGAACGAAGGCAGAAGGCTGTGCCTGAGCAAGATATCTCAGCTCCAGTGACCATCTTCATGAGCCCAGAAACCCTGCCTCCTGCAGCTGAGAGGAAAGGCAAACCCTGCATGCCGGGCAGCTTGACAAGTACCCATACGTTTGTTCTACCCCCTAATACTGCAGGAATGGCCCAACTAAAAGAGCGACGGAATATGCCAGTAGCTCCACCTGTTCGTGTGGGCGTGCCCTTTCTTGCAACACTTTAGCCACATCTCCAACAACCTCTCCTGTCTGCGCCCTGACCTCTGTCTGTGCCCCGACTTTTCCTGCTTGCCTCCCATTCTCAGGTTCCTCAGGTTGTTCCCAGACCTGCTGGAGTTTCTGATGTGCCGTATACCACACAGCACTACCACAAAAGGAAAAGGCAGGAAGAAGAACAGAGTGGCAAAAAGAAGAGGAGCTACAGAAGAAAGACACCATCACATGCAAGCAGTGCCAGAGGGAGCGGGACTTGCCACCCACCACCAGTACTTTGGCAGCTGGTACTGCCAAGCCACAGCAACTGTGACTCTGGCTGAGTGGAGGGCTGCACTTTAAGCCCGGAGCTATAGTAGACAAAAAATATGCTATACCCTGACAACTTTGGGTTTCTTTTTTGATTTGAATAGAATAAATAAACGTATTTTTTAGCAAGTTGCAAGCTATTATAATAATCTAATATATCATATGACTTCAGTCACCACAATCAATTTACATAACATTTATCATTTAATTGCTGAATGATATACTATTACTTAATCATAACGGTAAGGTTATACCTCATATTTCACTCATTATAGTTAACAATTGTGTTAAAAGTATATCAACACGTCGTTAGTATTAGCAATATTAACACGACGTTAGTATTAGCAGCTAGTACAGTAAAAAAGCTAATAATGATAGATGACTGACCTCATTATGAGGAACAACAACGTTTGATTAGAGCATTTAAATAGAATGTATTAAGAGGATTTTTAGTGTATTATTTATTAATGTCTTACTTCACAGTCCTATTCAGCTGTAATTTGCAAAATCTTGATTAAATACGTTTCGTGTACCATGGGAACAGAACAGTTGTTTGCGAACGCCTTTTTGGTATAGCTCGCCCCATGTACAAAGGCTCAGTCCTTGCCGTGGCAGCCCAGGGTTCGAATCCGACCTGTGGCTCTTTCCTGCATGTCATTCCCCATCTTTCTGTCTCTCCCCACATTTCCTGTCACTCTTCAGCTGTCTCTGTCAAATAAAGCCCAAAAAGGCCAAAAAAAAAAAAAAAGACAAAGATGAACATCAACAATAATGGAACAGTATATGTAGAGGACGTCATGAGGACCACAGCAGCAGAGAGGGTGTGTCTCCAGAACCAGAACCAGAACCAGGAGTCAGTTGTGTTTTCTCTTCTGTGGTTTCAGACTGAAGTCATGCAGTGAGGATCATCTGTCCTGAATTATCTGCTACTGTCATTCATCTCTACATAAACACATTATAACAGACTGGAGCCGCAAACCTGCTGCTGAAACTGGCTCTTTATGAACCAAAGGTTAGCTGAAGGTATCAGACTGCTGTAGGATGAAAATAAAACCAACATCAAACCCAAGAGAAGTTTGATGGAGACTGACAGAAAGTCAAAGAGTCTGATGTAATTAAATAAAATGAGTTGAGTCAATAAATTAATTTAAAAAATAATGATATAAAATATAATAAAGATTCAAAGATGTTTTTCTGAGATGAAGTTACAATCAAAGTACTTGCTCAGATTTCTGCAGCCTCTAAAGTCATGGTTCACTTCAAGGTTTAAAGTTTAAACAAACACGACGTTCACTTCAGTTAAAATAAACAGACTGATCTTATATAATCGTGTATGTACTTATGTATATCTCCTTTCTTGTCTTCAGACCACTCAAAACGCTTTCCTCATACACTGATGACATTAGCTGCCAGGTGCCAACTGCTCATCAGTTTTAGGAGCTAACCATTCATACACATTCGAACACCAATGGTGAGGCCTTCAGGAGCAGTTTGGGTTCAGTATCTTCAAGGACACTTCGACATGCAGACTGGAGGAGTCGGGGATCAAACCGCCGATCATCTGAATCGATTTGAATTGAAGGTCAGAGATCCTCACACACACACAGGCTCAAAGTTCTTGTCCTGAACCTGGACTGACTGACGTGCTTCATACTTTAAGTTCAGTTGTTTCTCTTCACATGATCAAGAATCGAACCCTCTTAGTTTCATCTGTCTGTTGTCTGTTCTTCTTGTCAGTTGACATGTCTGTGCAAACCAGTGTACAGACTGACATTGTGTGTGTGTGTTATTTTTCCCTCCACAGGAGACTGAAGGTTCACTCTGTGAGGCGTTCACAGCATCACATTAAACGCAGTAAAAAGGAGCTCTGTTTCTGTTGGACCCTGTTTCTGTTGACCTCACCTGGACCACATTAATATTTCTGAGCTCTGATCCTCCTTCAGCAGCAGTTTGGACACGTGCACGCAGGAAACGTGCATGTAGGAAACGTGCATGCAGGAAATGTGCACAGATTACAGATGATTTAAGTTGACACTTTGCAAACCAGCAGAGACCTGAACCCAGACTGAACCCTGAGGCCTCTGAACGGGCCCTTATTCAGAAACACACACACACACACACTCTTTTCATTTTTCAGCTTTATTTTACAAAACACTAAAAACTTAATCAGGTCACTCTTTGTTTGAATTCTTCTGTTCGGGGGTTCAAACCTGCGACATGCTGCAGGACAACAACAAATACACTTTACAAAAATTTGACACGTGAAAGTTCAAAAAAGTGACTTTTGGTCAAAACTATTTTTTTAAACAGTACACAGAAATAAAAACAGTCTGGTAAAAAAAATTGAAAGATTTCTTCTTCTGTCGACAAACTGACGTCTGACTGACAAGGAAGAGAAATCCTCCTCAGAACCTCACGCTTCGATTCATCTCATCATTTGTTCCTGTTTGGTGTTGGCCCACCTTGTCTCCTTCACTTAGTGGTTTCCTACATTTCCCAGAATGCCTTGTGCTTCTTTTTATACATTCACATGACTATAATAGGTGGTTGAACTAGTTACTGTTAAATGTTAAATTCTTGTTTTATTAACACAAAAACAAACTTTTAACTGTCAGTGAAAAAAAAAAAGTCAGGACCATGTCAAACCAGTCATCAACCTCCATGTCTGTGAAGTGAACCAAAAACTGCAGTTCCTCTTGTCGTCCACTTGAGGCTGGCTCCAGAAGTGAGTCAGTCTCCATAAGTCCCCATGTTAAAATGTCCAACTTCACAGCAGAAATAAACATGTTTACAGCCTGGTACAAAAAACAGTTTTGGTTTCTCTAGCTTATATCCCCGTTCATGACAACTGTACTGAGGGTGAATTTTTATACAACTCACCTGTTCAAATTATATTAAGGCTTAAAGTTATGCAGAAGTAAGAGTGTGGACGCTTTGATTGACAGGTGGGTGTCATCACACTGATCAGTGTTTGGACCAACCCGGCTCTGAAGCAGATCTTTAAACACGTTTCAATGTACTGACATGTTGACAACCTGTTCTGTTTGTTTCACAGCATTTGTTTGATGAATCGTTGAATCGTTCGGTGTTAGAGGATCTCAGGAGGATTTTTCTGTCTGTGATCTTTGACACTTTGACCACATGTTCTGTTCTTCAGACATTCTTCAGATGTTCAGCTGACGTTCTTCAGGCATCCGGTTCTTCTTCTCTGGTGTTTTACTGACCCTTGTTCATCGTCCTGCTGGAGCGACTCCGGACCACCTTCTGGAAGAGATCATCTATGAAAACAGAAAACCCACATCAGAAAACATGAAGTCAGAAGAAGGACAGGAAACCTTTCAAAATAAAATAAGCTGACCGTTCTTGAAGCTCTTGGCGTCGGCCTGTGAGACAGAAAGAAGAATGCTTTATTAACATGAATGAATGAAGTGTATGGATAAGAGTGTCAGAACATGGGTCTGATCTGGATCAGGACCTCTGAGTTCTGCTGATCTGGCTTTCATGGTTTGTGACTCACCAAAGAGGATGCAGCCGGTCTGAGAGGAGCTGCAGGTCCGTCAGCCTGTTCCCGGTCCCGGTCCACCTTCGGAGCTGCAGAGACACAAACTGGACTCAGTCACTGAGATCAGACATGATGACTCTCCACATACATGTGGTCAGTGTGGTACTGTGAGGTTCTGATCCAGAGAAACCAGAGGGACCAGGACCCAGTCCATCAAAATGAAAGTCACATCAGGATCTGGACTCACGTAGAGGTTTGATGATGCTGTTGACGGCGTGGACAACTCCATTAGTCGCCATCAGGTCTGCGTCGGCCACCGGGACTTTGTTGACGTACACGGTGTAGTTCCTCTGAAACAGAGAGCAGCTATCAGAACTTCTGATCTGCGTTTAAACAGAGTTACTGAACAGCACTTGAACAGAACCGACCACGCCAAGCTCCAGCTTGTCTCCCTGCAGAGGTTTGATTCTGGTATGAGATCCGACTCCTCCGCTCACCAACATGCCCTCGCCCAGGTGATACCTGAGCACACCTGCCAGCTCCTGACGGTTACCTGGGAGACAGACAACACGCTGAGTCAGAGACAGGAAGATGGCAATGAGGACGGGGAGGACACATGGCATCACGCCGTCTGCTCTACATCAATTCAACGATTAAGTTTGAAACCTGTCAATACGTTTATTGACATTGCAACAGTCACAAAATGAAGTCAAACTGAACTGATTTTGGACGTTTGTCGAACAAACGAGTTCTGGAAGAGAATCAGATCCTCTTTTCACCTTTTTATCTCTGATGTTTATAAAGCTTCTCTGAATCACTGAAGTTATTCCTCCTGTTGATGTCTCACCCCGTTAGATGCCATGTTCCCTCCCTGTCCTCCCTCGTACAGTCTGCATGTCTTTATTAGGTGTCTGCAGCACTGACAGTTTATATAAACTCGATTAAAGTGCCATGTTGAGCGGATGGGAATGATTTGGCTGTGAGTCACATAAACACAAAATGTTCGGACCAAAGATGGAGCTGAAGACCTAGCGAGACAACCGGACCAGTTTCCTTCAGTCCAACATGGCTGCCGGGGACATATGAGTTCTGACATCATCATTTAACACTGTCTGTTCTGCTCTGTGTCTGTACAAACACCACAGACAGTGTGTGGACCTGATCTGCCATCATCAGACTGGAACGTGACGTTGTTCAGTGTTAAACTCACGCATCAGTCTGTTGAGCTCGGGCTGGTTCATGGCGGTGAAGGCGTTGTTGGTCGGGGCAAAGAAGGTGAGCTCTCCTTGCTGGTTCAGCAGCTCTGTCATACCTGCAGTCTGGATGGCTCCAACCAGGAGGCTGAAACAACAGGGAGTGTGTTTGTTTGTTACACCTCTGTTAGACAGGTGGGAGGAGTCTGTTTCACCATATTTACAACATGTTTATTGAAACTACTTGATTGGCTCTGAGAGGCTGTTCCTTAAAGCTGTGATCTGATTGGACTTCAGGAGTGCTTGTTTTCGTGACGTCACGAACAAATCAATATTCAAACAGTTTTTAAAAAAGTCCACCTTAAGACCAGAATAGTGAGTCATAACAACTCAACAACAACTCCTCACGATGCACAACATTGACAACTCAGCTAACTGATTGGTTGATTGATTCATTCATTCATTCGTTCATTCATTGATGTGATGTTTGCTCACCTGAAGCGGTCGTCTGCCTTCAGCACATCCATGACTGTCCCCGTTGGTGGACTGAGGACTTTGTCCACGGTGAACATGGCGCCGTAACGTCCAGTCTTATCATGAGCAGCAATGCAGGCGTTCTCAATGCAGAGGTTCTACAAAGACACAGAGAACGTCTGAGAGGAGAGGAACAACATCTGATTGATCTCAGTGACTGACTGGATCCCAGCCGATGTCATCACTTTTGTTTTGTTGGTGTTCGTAGTTGGACATTTAAATATTTAATGAAATATTTAAATTCCTGTCTGCGTTTCTTAATAAACAGAAGAAAAAAAGACTTAAAAACACTGACAGACGTCTTTAAACTCTGGACTAAACTCTTAGAGACTCTGGACTCCTCATCATGACTCTGTCGGCAGCCGTTTTGTCAAAGCGCACACACACATGGAAAGATTTAGCTGTCGTGGGAAACAGGAAACTTTTTGTGGTCTGCAGAGTTCATTACTGAGCAGAAATGTGAACCACCCACAAATCCAGGACCTGAAACACGTGGAGCCGCTGTGGAGAACACCAGACACCACAGAGTGAAGATGGCGACGGCCTTGATGCCAAACTAAAAGCTTCAAAACGGTCGTCCACAAACCAACAGGACACGTCCACAGCAGGTTCAGACTCAACAGGACAAGGGGCGGCCTGCCTAATACTGTGTGTCTGATGAGGTATTCATCAGGTGTGTTTAACACTTAGGTATGATGTGTGTCATCCAGGTGTTGAGTTAACCAAATATTTTCCATCACTAACTGAAACCAAAGACACAGTATGCTTTAAGCTAAATGCTAATGTTTAGCAGGTGTCATGTCATGATTTTCTATTGGCTCATTTGAACCTGAATAAAGAAACATTTCTTACGTTTCTGTAGACGAACACTCGGAGTTTGAGTCCTCCGAGCGTCTCCAGCTCCTGACTGTGATACAGAGACTTGGAGGACAGCTGCTCCTTCACGATGTGATTGGTCATCAGCTTCCTCATGTCGGGCGTCATCGTCAGACTGCCTGTTAGAGAAACACTTGTACAGTCAGAGGCCACTTTATTGGGTACACCTGTACAATCCACAACAATCCAATACGTTACCTTTGAAAGCGTCGTCCAGAGGGGCAAGCATAGTCAGAGCCTCGGAGCCGGTCAGGTGAGGTGTCAGACCGGCCTCCACAAACAGCCTGGTCGCCGTTGCAACAGATGAACCTTCAGCCAGCTCCAGAAGAACTTTAGCTAAAAAACATCAACAATACCAACACGTTATTGTAAATACTACCACTACTACAACTACTACTACCACTATTACTACTACTGCTACTACTATTACTACCGGATAGTGATTGTGGATATATTATTCTGTACTTAAGTACTTTTCACATAGGTACTTTCAGTATCAGACAGTAGTACTTTCAGTATTAGAAAAAGTGGTAGTATTACTAGTATTACTTGCAGTACTTGGTACCTGAGTCGGGGATGAGCAGCTCATTGATGTAGTGGACGACACCGTTGGTTCCCAGCTGGTCTGTCTTGGTGATAATGGCCTTCCCGTTCAGGGTCATCTGGTCTCCATCACAGCCAACCTCCAGCACGGTGCCCTGCAGAGTCTCCATCGGAGTCCCCGACACAATTGACTCTGCACATTGCATCTGCTTTAGGATGTGGTAGTTCAGCATGTCTGAGAACAGGTACACAGGAGGATGAACATCAGACTCAAGTTCATTAAACTACAAATAAAACAGTCAGAGCGCCTCCTGCTCATCACCTCTTAGAGCCACAGGGTCTCCCAGGATCCTGTTCAGGGTCTCCTGAGGAATCTTCTCAAAGGCCTCATTGGTGGGAGCAAAGACGGTGTACTGACCCTCGTTCTCCAACATGGTGGTCAGACCTGCAGCAGCCATCGCCGTCTGAGATGCAGATAAACAGGAATTCAGTGACCGAACACCTACCTTCATGTCAACCTCCTACACCTTCAGTCAATTGACAGATGGACTCACCTGCAGCGTCTCCAGGCTTTCGTCAACATCGAGGAGCGACTGCACAGTGTTGGAGACAGCGGTGATGACACGGTCGACCACATGCACAATGCCATTAGTGGCATGTTGGTCGGGTTTGATCAGACGAGCGCAGTTCACCGTCACAATCTGAGGGCGAAGAAGACATCTGTCAATCTACCAATCTGTACTTTTCACAACATGATCATTGTGTGGGTTACAATGTTACAGTGTGTGTTACAGTAAACTGCAGTGTGTGTTACATGTGTGTTGTAGTGAATTGCAGTGTGTGTCATGGTATGTACAGACCCCATTGCTGTAGTGTTGGATGTGGACGGGGAAGTCCTGGTACATGGAGGCGAAGGAGGATCCATGTTTGAGCTCCTCAGAGGTTAGCCGGCGGTTCACCATGTGGTAATGAAGAGCATTCAGCAACTCAATGTTTACGTTGCTCACCAGAGCGTCCAGGATCTCCTGCATCCACACACCAAGAGGCCGTCAGATGTCATCACATGTTGTGTAGAATGTCATGTGCAGAATACCAAGAAATATGATCTTTACTCTGACCATGTTTATTGTATGTTTAACCTTTACCTTTACCTGTTGAGTCCCTTGTCTTTTAACTGTGCTTATGTCTGTACCTGTATGTACAACTGAGAGCAAAGTGAACCAGAGTCAAATTCTTCGTGTTGTACACCTGGCCAATAAAGTAATTCTGAATCTTCAATCTTCTGACCACAGAGTCTTTGGTGTTGTTTGGTCGTTGCTACAGTCAGAGATTACTGCGTTGATTGGTGTGTTGCTCATGAGCGTTGCTTGTGGTTTCTACAGTATTCGTTGTGGTTTCTGTGGTTTCGTTCTCTTTGACCCTCAGTCTTAAAAACACCTCACAAATATAGTTAAATAGTTTTATGTCTTAAACGTTTCAGTCATCTGTGGTTGTAGGAGCCACTGCTGTGTACATTTTGATTTAACCACTAGGGGGAGTTTTGTTTTTTGTGTTGCTAATTACAGATGGACACCAGGTGTTTAATTAGAACATGCCAGGTTAGTTCTAGGTTTGTAGGTAATGGATACACAATTCTTACCATGCAACCAGACAAGACAAGAAATGTAAGTACCAGTATTCATTGAACTATTTAATAAAGGGAACCCCACCCAAAGTCTTCTGAAAGTGTGATTCTTGTTTTAATTGAAAACATGTTAAGAACCACCTCACCTACAAAAGTGCCTGAGTTTGGAGTTTAAAAACAGTCTCTACAGTGATTTTTATCAGAGAGGAGGAAATAATGCATTTGTTGGGGACTACTTTCAGCAGTGGATTAATCCACATTTGGTGAGGCTGCAGGTCGGTGTCTTTGGGACTGTACTGACCGTGGACAGGGCGGTCCAGGCCTTGTTGCTCGGGGCAAAGAAGGTGAAGCTTCCTGGACCTTCAATCTCCTCCTTGAGTTTGGCTCGTTCAGAGTACATCTGAGTGGTGGAGGCTCCGACCACGCCCAGCGTGTTGTAGATGTTCACCAGAGGTAGCGCTGCAAAGATCACGCAACAAATTAACCTCCTCCAACAACAAACTGTCAGAGCAAAACACCCAGAATGCAACAATGGGATGTCAGTGGGAGACGGTTCGGTCAGAGTTTGATTTTATCTTTTAAAGAACAAAAAACAAAAAAGAGTCACATCTGGTGTCAACCTGCATCTGAGATCAGATCACTTCCTGAAGTGACTCATGTGACTCACATGTTGTAGTTTAAACTCTAACATGTCCTGATCTACACTGAAGGACCGCCTCCCCAGCTGACATGATGGACCCCATTTAAAAGTTGTCTCATTCTGAGAGTTGATAAGTGAAGAGGAGCTTAACAAAGTTTGTGACAACAGATTCATATCCTACGTGTCTTTTTGTAAATTCTGCTTTAAATTCAACACGTGAAGTTTGTCAGTTTGTCACATCAGGACAAAGACTCTTTATTAATCTCTTTAATGAGTTTGAAGAAACTTCTAAACTGTGAGAGTCTTTGTCAGACGTGAAGTTTCTCATTTGTGTACAAACTTTGTGTCTGTTCGTCTCAGCATGTTTACAACTGTCATGTATGTGACACATGTTGACACCAGGTGTGACCGGGCTCTGTGTCGGGGGTCGGAGGTCAGGGGTCATACCAGCAGGACAGCCCTTCTCTCCGGGAATCTTCTCATAACCAGGGCAACACTCGTAGGTGATCACACTGCAACACAAAACAGACACGAGGATCCAAACAGAACCTAAGCACATCAGAACCACAGAACCTTTGTGTAATATTTCTGGCAGACCGATAAAATCATCTGTGATGATGATGTAATGATGCTCATAAAGTTTTGTGCTGCTTCTGCTTACATTAAATGATCCAGGAAATGTCCCAACTTCTCTGATGGAGGTCCAGATCTATCTGAGGACCCCACAGAACTGAACCTGGACCAGAACAGCCCGTTCTGAGTCATTAAAACAGGCAGCAGCATGGCCACCTTTAGAAATGCTAAGCTAACATAGCTTCATCATCTTAGCATTAAAGTCACTTAGCCTTGTGCTAATGTAGCCTCATGCTAAGTGAAAACAGATTACAGTCACTGGCTGTAGGTGTAGCTGTTGTGTAGCTAACTGAACGTTAGCGTGCTAATATCTGACCTGTTTACATTGTGATGACAGGTCTGACCTGAAACTGATTGTTTAATAAAGATCCAACGAAAGATTTTTAATCAGACCTCACTGAAAATCAAATTATTAAACGTCATGCTAACAACATGACATCAGTTAGCTTAACATGGCTAACACATATTTATTTTTATTTAAAATATATTATTATTTACTTATTATGATTTAAACAAAAATCTAACAAGTAATATTTAAATAAAGACATAAGACATAAGATATATGAATAATGCAGATAGTTCTGATCCGGTTCCAGAGTAGAGCTGAACATGTGAAGCTGCTCGTGTTGAACACAGCGAGCTTAGCTTCACTCCAGCGGATGCCACATGTGCCGCGTAATGAAGCGTGGAGGCTTCCATGACTTCCTGTAGAGATTTCCATAATAAATGTGGCTCCGCCGTCTGGACTCATAAAGCTCATTTCCTCAGAGAAAAGAAGAATCTGCAGCCAGACCAGACGCCTGACGGGGGACCAGACCTACTGCCAGGAAAAACACCAGACCACCAGGAGCCTCCGTGGACTCCTCACTTCCTGTTCACTACAAAATAAAATTCCTGGCTGGACTGTAATTAAATTAAACAGCCACTACTTCTGTTTCACACATGGATCACATGACGCTGAGCACTTTATTGATCAGCTATATATCAAATATCCACAGTGAGATATCAAAGTGTATCTCACTGTGGTAAATATGTTCAGCTGTACTCAAGTATTTGTTCTGATTACATTACTTCTGATCAAAAACTAGCGAGTAAACAACTTTGCTAACAGCCAAACATCAACAAGGTCACCAACAGCAGACATAGCAGCCAGCTAATATTACTGACTAGTCCAACAGCAGTCAGCCCAGCTCGGCGTCTGTCTTTCAGCCTTTTATTTCACCAAGCTCTCACCAACCACTAAAAGTCAGTCCCAGATTTACTCTTGTCCGGCAGCTTCTTGCTCGCTCAATCTCTCCTTTTCTCTTAGCTTCCTCCGTCAACGTCCTCTTCACTCTCTTCTCCTCTGCCATTATGTCCACAGAAGCTGCTGAGTCGGTTACATTGCCCACTCACCCAGCTCCCATTCTGGCACAACACCAGCTCCACTCCCCATCAGCATTCCCCCTGAAACCTCCTCTTAGTTAGTGACTAGCTAGTGACTTAGTGCCATAAAGCATTACGTACTTCTCCCGAACTGGAACCATTCACCTGATTACAAGTCAGTGTAGCATCAACAGGATTTAAACTGTGATAGTTTATTACAGTTACATGATGATGGTTTAAGAAACATTTTCAGTGTTTTACTGTAGTGACGTGTCTCATTGTCACGGTGACTGACCAGTTCTGATTTAATATTTTAATAAAAAAATAACAAGAACAATAACAATAACAAGACCTTCAGTCAAACAATGTGTTTATGTTGATTTAATAAAACCGAATTCAACGTCTGCAGACAGAAAAACTTCAGCAGCTTCAAGATGGCAGTAAAATGTAAACAGATGTGTGTGTGTGTGTCTGATTATCTAACCAGATGGAAACTTGACTCCTGTTTGCTCTGCACATAAACAAAGATGGCCGCCATGGACGTCTGACAAAACAAACAGAGCAAGGTCGAGACACTCGATGGAAACCGGCCAGAAGCTTCCAGCAGAGACATGAAAGAGGTCCAAACCAAACCAGAACCCTGAAGAGTCCCCAAGAACCCATTAAAGACTAAACGACATTCACAGGGAGACCACGTGTTCGAGGGACGCTTGTCACCATGACAACAAACAAACTCAGAGAAAAAGAGACGCTTGAAACACACATAGTCCAGTCCAGGTCTGATCCTGGTCCTTTAAAAACCAGGTCTGATCCTGGTCAAAAGTGGTCAAAAGTGGTCCAAGGACCGAAGACATGGTCACTGATGCTGGCCCGTGTGGTCCGATCCAACAAACTGCTGAAGAAGTTCATGCTGGTTCTGATAGAAAGCTGTCAGAACACACAGTCCATCACAGATCAGTCAGCGTGTCCATGCTGACCCGTCCACTGCTCAAAGACCCAACAATGAGCATCAGAACTGGACCACAGAGCGATGGAAGAAGGTGTTCTGGTCTGATGGGTCAGGATTTCTTTGACATCACGTGGACGGCCTGGTGTGTGGGGATCACATGGCACCAGGATGCATTATGGGAAGAAGGCCAGCTGGTGGAGGCAGTGTGATATTTGGACCATGTTCTGCTGGGAAAGCTCGGGTCCTGCCTTCATGTGGATGTTACTTTGACACGTCCCACGTACCTGAGCATTGATGAGACCACGCCACCCTTTGATGAGACGTGGTCTCTTTGTTTTGCGCCTTGGCACAAAGCTAACATGCTAACAACTAACATGTTCAGAAATGTTTGAGGAACACAACGACCAGTTCAAGGTGTCAACTCAATCCAGATTCCCCAGAACGCAACCTAACAGAGCATCTGTGGGACGAGCTGGACAAACAAGTCCGATCCATGGAGGACAACCTCCAAACTTCCAGGACTAAAGGATCTGCTGCTGATGTCTCAGAGCCAGAACACAGCACAACTTCAGAGGTCTGAGGTCTGTTTAACGTAGCCAGCTGTTGACTCAGAAGCTGTTTCATGGACAGATGTGATTCCTTCAGTATTCCTTCATGAGGTCCACAGAAGACAACAGTGAGGGATGATCGTAGGATCCTTTCCATGATTAAGAAAAATTTCACAATATCCAGCCAGTCCACTCTGCAGGAGACATGACATTATCCAGGTCTACATGAAGAGAAGACTTCATGAGATCAAATACTGAAAGTTCACCACAACCAAACAAACAAACAACAGAAAGGACAGATCAGACTGAAAACATAACAACATAACAAGACCAGAACAGACTCAGATCAACCTGAACCAGTTTGGAGAAGACTCATCAGAGTTTGGAGAAGGCTCATCAGCTGAAACACACCACATCTTCTGAAACACAGTGGAGACAGTGTGATGTCACTGTGTTTACTGATGATGTGACAGAAGACAGAAGCAGCCCAATGAATCCAGTGTATCAGGACTGTCTGCTTAGAAAGAGCTTTATTTTACAGGCAGACAACGACCCAAAACAAACTGCGAAGCCAACCCAGGAGTTTATTAATACAAAGCAGTGAAACATTCTGCAATGACCGAGTCAATCACAAAGACAAAAATGACATAAAAGACAAATCATCACAGAGGAGGAAACCCAGTGTTCACTGATGTTTGTGTTCAAACAGTCAGCCTACAGAGCATTCTGGACAGAGTATTAAAAATGAACATCTTATTAATAATCATTTTAATTTGACCAATGAAATAAAGGACTCTGTATAAAACTGTCTGCTGATTCTAAATGTTTCATTCAATTTCTTTGTTCAACCCCTCAAATTAAAGCTCAAAGCCTGAACTTCAGTTCCACTGTGGTGACATACAGAGCCAAAATACTGAAAACTGATCTGTCACTGTCCAAATATTTCCTGACCTAACCGTATTTATACTGAATATAGAGGCTAATGTTAGCATGAAAGAATCTGCTGACAGAGTTTAAGATGAAGGACTGAAGCAATGAGCCTCAGGGGGGATGAGGGAGGATGGGGTGAGTTATGAAGGGAGTTATGAGTCTTCCTCCTGCTGACCTCTGACCTGCTGATCCTCCTCCACACTGACACATAAACAGAGGACAAAGACTGACTTCAAACCTCCACCAGACCCTGATCCCCCAACCAAACCCAGACCATCCAGACCCTGACCCCCACCACGAGTGTAAATCTAATTAACCTGTCAGAGATCAGAGCTGTGTTTCCACAGAGACTCTGACTGAACCGAGCTCAAAGAATCTGTTTGTGAGGAACCTTTAAAGCTGTGTTCAACATCCTGAATCCACTTTAATAAACACAAACACTCTGAACGTTTTAAAACGTGGTGAGTGATTCACATTCAGAACAGAAATCAAAGGGTTCAACACAGACATGAAAAACCAGAACCAGAACCAGAACAAGAACAAGAACCAGGACCAGAACAAGAACCAGGAAAGCAGACCAGAAACCAGAAGAAGTTTTTGAATCAACAGGAAACAAAAGAAGAAGTGACGTCTGATCAGAACTGAGTCGTCTCCGTGGTGATGATGAATCATCATAACGGTTAACTGAAACACTTCCTGTTGATGAAGAACTTGAAATACTTGAGTATCTCATGGAAGTAATCAAGTACATTTATTTCACACACACACACACGTTTAGTGGTTGGTGAGAGCTTGGTGAAATAAAAGGCTGAAAGACAGATGCCGAGCTGGGCTGACTGCTGTTGGACTAGTCAGTAATATTAGCTGGCTGCTATGTCTGCTGTTGTTGACCTTGTTGATGTTTGGCTGTTAGCGAAGTTGTCGACTCGCTAGTTTTTGATCAGAAGTAATGTAATCAGAACAAATACTCGAGTACAGCTGAACATAGTTACCACAGTGGGATTACACTCTGAAACTGGGTTAAACTGGGACAAACTGGGACGTTTGGTCGCAATCATCACGTCAACCTGTTACTTTATGTGCAGACTTTCCATATTTCTTCTTCGTTATCAGGGTTTTGACTGCAGACTGCAGGTCGAGGTTCTTCTTCTTCTGTTTTCTCTGACTCGTCTCAGTTTCAGCCTATTTTTATTTCATTTTTTAAAAGTTAAGTCAAAACGTTAAAAGAACCTTCAGGCCTCTTTGGACCTCGGAGGTAAACCGACCCTGACAGGTTTCTTCTTCTGTGGTTATATAAGAGGTGAGGACACCACCGGAGGGGGACATTCCTGAAGTCAGACTGCAGAGTGAATACCCAGACCAGCACCAGAACACAGACCAGAACCATGAACACAGACCAGAACCATGAACACAGACCAGCACCAGAACACAGACCAGCACCATGAACACAGACCAGAACCATGAACACAGACCAGAACCACGAACACAGACCAGCACCATGAACACAGACCAGAACCATGAACAAAGAGCAGAACTAAAGACAGAACCATGCATGAACAGATGGCTTGGACTCACGTGGGTTTCCCACAGATCTTGCGGTGGTACCACTGTTTGCAGTTGGTGAAGTATTTCTTGTCGGTGCCTTTGAGCTGCTGCATGGCACAGACGTTTGGACTGAAAGAGACACAGAGCAACAACCTTTAAATAACCCTTAAATAACCTTTAAACAACTCTTACAGAGTCTTTAAACAACCCTTAAATAACCCTTAAACAATCCTTAAATAAAGGGATTAAACACTTTAAATTGAACAAACCGCCTTAAATGAATCAAATCAGACAGGAAGTGACTCAAAGATTTTAATCTGGAAAACACATCAGGACACTCATTCCACCTTAAATTAACAAAAGATTTAAGGTGGATATTTTATTTTTTTGATACATAAATTCAGTTTAAAAAGAAACTGAAACAAATTTTTAAATAATAAACTCTGTTCCTGCCCAACATGTTGGACATGTTGGACCTCGCATGTCTGTCGCATGTTTGGATCAGAACATTAATGATTTATATAAAGAAGATTATCAAACACAGAATGACGTAGAGTGACGTAAAGTTGCGTAAAGTGACATTATAACAGCGCCAGAGTAAGGATACTCTTGGCTCGGTTCGGCTTGGTTCGGAGTACCGGATTACACTCACCCCTGCAGCCGGCCTCTGATCCGGCTGTGCTGCAGGACCGCCTGGTACGGAGACCGGGCCACACAGACGGTCAGAACCAGGGACAGACCCAGAACCAGGACACACGGGTTCATCTTGGACCAGATCAGAAATGGATCGCCGCTTCTTCTTCTTCTTCTTCTTCTTCTTCTTCTTCTTCGTCTTCTTCTTCTCTTTGATTCTTTCTTTCAAACTTCTCCTTTCCCTCCGCAGCCCACGGTCCCTCCAGGATCAGGACCGGACTGACTTATAAAGCAGGAGAGGGGGAGGAGGAAAAGGAGGAGAAGGAGGAGGAGGAAGAGGAGGAGGACGGGCGAGACATCAGACACCAAAAAAGAGCTGAGAAAGAAAGTGCATTTCTCAGTACATTTACAACATTTAAGTATTTTCGTATTTTATAAAGTATTTAATTAATTTATTTCTGGTCTGTATTGAGGGGGCGGTGCTGACTAAGTCTGCATCAGGATTGGTTGATTAGTTTGCAAGCTTTGTTTTGAAAACAAGAAGTTTTTGCTGTCAGATCTTTTTTTTGCTGCATTCATGAGCTGCTGATAAAATCTGATAAATCAAAGCCAGCTGTTCCTCTGTGCCACGTTCAAGAGCTTAAAAACTCAAACGATAAACAAACACAAACACAAAAAGTTGAACAACTGCCAGCTTCATTTCAGATGTCAACTTCATTCAGATCCACACTGACATGACACCTCCGGACACGTGTTCCACATTCAGTACCAAAACATCCTGCACACCGTCAAGCACTTGAACTCAACATTCATCTGACTACCCAAACATGTTCAATTAAACATTTAACCATGAAACATACAGCAGCCCAGTTACACGTCAGACACTGCAGCTTGGACCATGGTCTATAGTCCGTCCATGTTGTGATGGTGTCCTGTCACGTTATGATGGTGTCCTGTCATGTTATGATGATGTTGTGTCATGTTATGACTGTGTCCTGGTGTCCTGTCATGTTTTGTTGGTGTCCAGACATGCTATGACCTCCAGCAGCAGGTCGGTTCAGTTTGGTTGGAGTCCGTTAAGGATCTGAAAATTAGTTCTAAATGTTTCAAACTGGACTCGTGGTCACTCACAAAGAAAGAAAATCTTTAAAGTTTCTGAAACCACCATCCCAGCTCCACCTTTTTTTTTCCCTGTTAAAAGGGTTTTTTTGTGGGCAAGTTTTTCCTCACTCGAACCGAGGGTCTAAGGACAGAGGGTGTCACTCCCTGTACAGATTGTAAAGCCCTCTGAGGCAAAATGTGTTTTGTGAATTTGGGTTATACAAATAAAATTTGATTTGAAACGATTATCTGAAAATTAAAATAGATTATTTCTCATGCACACGAGATATTCATTAAATATCTTTGAGTTTTGGGGTGTCAATTGGCTCAGTTGGTGGAGCATCCGCCCCGTGTACGAAGGCTCAACGGCCCAGGGTTCGAATCCGACCTGCGGCCCTTTGCTGCGTGTCATTCCCCGTCTCTCTCTCCCTGCGTTCCTGACGCTCTTCAGCTGTCTGTGTCAGATAAAGCTCGAAAAGGCCAAAAAATGTCTTTAAAATAATAAATAAATAAATAAAAATAAATGAATATCTTTGAGTTTCAAATATCCAGATTTATTAACAGTGAAACATGAAAACAAAGATCGGGTCAGGTCAAGATTCTGTTTGTAATTATCAGAATAGGATTGTCATAAATCTACTGTGCACTGTTCTTTGTTGGATAAATGTGGGTGTCATCAGTGTAGAGATGGAAAATATTCAGCCTAACCCTCCAACAAAGACAACATGTGGGCTGAACAGCTGAACAGGGCTGACTCATCTCTCTGAGGAGGAAACACAGAGTGTGAAGATCATAAATCAGGTTTAAAGTTCAGACAGAAGAAGAGTCTCAGACAGGAAGCAGAGCTCTTCAATCTAATCTATGATCAAAATGATTCATATTTAAAGAAAATAAAACAGTTTTCAGTTGTGTTTCAATGTACTTGATTAAATTAAAATGTAATATAAATTATCAGAAGATGTAGGTTCAGCTGGGAGCCCAATATGTATGAACATAACCACAGACACAGATATGATTAACCAAAGTCTGTATTTTAGCTTTAAACAAGCAAATAATTATAACAACAAAAATAAGCACACAAACACAAATAATTTGTTACTTTTTCCCCTTAAATTCCCTTACTTTTAGTCCTTAAATCCTAAGTGTGTGGTTGGGTCCGCTCCTCCTGCCACAACCTGTGGAGGCAGTTCAGTTTATCCCAGCTCATTCCAGAAAACACTCTATACAGTGCTGCTCAAAAGTTTGAGAACCTCTTGAGCATTTTGCAGTTTTCTATTGTTTCACCCTGATTTCCTTATTTAATCAAAACCATTATTTTTTATATGAAGTAACAGGTGTAGGTTTATCAATTCAATACACTTAAAAAAATCAATTGTGTGGTCAAGACTAAATTAAAAAGAGTTTTTGGTCAACTTATGTAGGTGCAAAAGTTAGTGAACCCTGAGCTGCATTGGTTAAACCAAGCAGTTAAGTAGAATCAGGCGGGACAAAATGGTGTCTAAATTAACCATTGAAATGGACCAATAACATCAAAGATGTTAAGTTACGAAATTGCACATCACTGACTGAAACTGAGATAAAAACCAGGTCACTTTAGTCTTACCCAGGTGAACCCATACAGGCCAATCATGCCAAGAGGAAGCAAGATCTCAGAGGACTTCAGGAAGAGGGTAGTGACAGCACATTTGTCTGGGGAAGCTATAAAATCATCAAAAAAATTGAGCTTTATCATTCCAGCTTGAGGCAGATCATCTACAAATGGAGCGCACTGAAAAAGACTACAACTCTGCCTAGAAGTGAACGACCTTCTAAAATATCAGCAAGAGACAATGAACATGGCTTACATGGAAGGGTTGCTAGTAAGAAGCCTCTGCTCACAAAAAAGAACAAAGCTGCCTGTCTCAACTTTGCCAGGGAACACCTAGAGAAACCTGAAGCTTTTTGGAAGTCTATTCTGTGAACAGATGAGTCCAAAGTTGAACTGTTTGGTCACAACCAAAACCACCATGTTTGGCAAAAAGTCAACACTGCATACAACCAAAGGAACCTTCTGCCAACAGTGAAGCATGCTGGGAGGAATGTTAAGATCTGGGCTTGCTTTTCATCCTCAGGACCTGGACAACTCCACATGGTCCAGAGAATCATGAATTCTGAGGAATATTGTAAAATCCTGGAACATAACCTGAAGCCATCCGTAGTGAAGTTAAAGCTTGGCAGAAGATGGGTCATGCAATATGATAATGATCCAAAGCTTTCCACAGTACAACCAAGGAATGGCTGAAGAAGAAGAAGATTCATGTTCTCCATTGGCCCAGTCAAAGTCTTGACCTAAATCTAATTGGAATGCTTTGGCGCGACCTGAAGTGAGCAGTTCATGCCACACGCCCGACCAACTTCTCTAAACAGGTTGCGTTCTGCAAGGAAGAGTGGGCAAATATCTCCCAAAATAGATGTGAGAGACTAATAAGGCAATACAGACACTGTTTTTTTGAGGTTATTATTGTGAAAGGAGGTGCAATGTCCTATTAACTGAAGGGGTTCACATACTTTTGCACCCATGAAATCTGAGTTTTTCTTAAATCAACCACTTTTTAAAAATAAAGAATGACAATATAACCATTTCTTTTGTTTGAGTCCATTATTTGGAATGTCAGTATTGTGAATTGGGGTATAACTTTTACACATAACATATATTATATATTATATTATACAGAAACATAACATTTAATAAGGTTATTTTAGTATTTTTTTACAAAAAATCTGACCATCACTGTAGGGTTCACAAGGGTGAACAAGGGTTTCGGACTCAGATTTAGAAGCTGGTACATGAAATAAACAAAGTCAGAACACACACACAGGTAGGGTCAGAGTTTAGTCCATGAATCCACCTGGATAGTGTCAATTTCAGAGACATTTCAGGCTGTCTGTGGAGGTTTGACCGATACAAGTGTCTGATTGGTTTGCGGAGTGTGACATGGGGCTCCGGTTTCCCAAAAGTTGGATCTGGCTCAACTTCTCTCCTGGATGCCGGCAACGTTTTTTTGCGGCAACCCCTGCGGTGCAGGAACGTACGACCCTCTACTGAAATGAATTGAAAAAACGTCGCCGGCATCCGTTTTCCCTGTTCCTGTCTGAACGCGCGCTAAAGTTGGTATATGATGGTCTAAAGTTGGTGTGATGGTCTAAAGTTGGTATATAACGGTCCAAAGTTGGTATATAATGGTCTGATGTTGGTATATAATGGTCTGATGTTGGTATATGATGGTCTAAAGTTGGTATGATGGTCTTAAGTTGGTATATAACAGTGCAAAGCTGCTCTACCATCATCTACCAGCTCCATCTATCTATCAAAGCTAAAGGTGTCTACTTTTAATAATCTAAGATATAAACCATCTTTTTCTTTCTTCTGTCATTCAGGTGTGTTCTTTCATAGTTTCTGAATGATCAGGTGAGTCCAAACTTTTTTGACTGTAGGCCTGAATAGAAACAACATGTGACAAATGTTTGTCAGAAAACACAGAAGAACGGATCAGAGATCAGAGTCTGATGAAGATGAAGATGCTGCAGGAGTTCACTGTCTCCAACAGATGGCAGCAATGTTTCGCTGAGCTGTCACAACCTCCATGTTCTCATGATCAGATAAATCAGATTTATTTAACATTCTCTGAACTGTTTCTGAGTCTACAGATGTTGCTGATATAAATATACAGATCTTTATCATTATATTTGATCTGTTTTAGTTTCTTTCTGTTTGTTTTCATGTCTTTATCTGAGAGGAACACTGAGCGGAAAGGAATGAACACCAACCTGATCCTGGATCATTCAGAGACAGAAAATAAAATAACAAATAAAGACATAAAACTTTACACTGCATCAATATAAAGTACACAAAGTAATTTTGAACTTTAACAACATCCAGAAATAAAAAATAGGCTACTGAAACTTCAAAACATTTTATTTTGTTTTATTTTATTTTATATGTATGTGTGTGTGTGTGTGTGTGTGTGTGTGTGTGTGTATTTATATAATATAGTTTATATATTTACACGTATATAAGATCTTCTGTTGAAATGTGACGCAATGACGCAGCGTGCCCTCAGACGTCATACCCGGAAGTGATGCGCAGTCAGCAGACTGTCTGAAAACAACAACATCGGCTCGGTTCGGTTCGGTTTGCCTGAATTAGACGGGACCGCCCGGTGATACTCGGTGTTCATCCCCCGGCGAAGGGTGAGCAGGGAGCGGGCAGACATGTGGATCCACCCGGAGGAGGTGCTGCTGGCCGGGGCGCTGTGGGTGTCTGAGCGGGCCAACCCGTTCTTCATCCTGCAGAGGAGGAGAGGACACGGCCGCGGGGGAGGACTCTCCGGTAAGACGGGCACAGGTCCGGTTCGGTCCACTACAGTCCGGGTCAGGGAGGTTGGGGTCCATTTAAAAGTTCTGAACTGCATCGATTAGTCGATTGATTGATCGACAGATGAGCAGCTCAACTGATAATTACTCATCTCTAAGTCAACTTCACTGATGACTCATGACCATGAATTCATTAATATGCAAATGAGCCCGACATGAAAACATTCTGATGAGTTAATTAGTCGATCAAAAGATGATTAATTTAAGATCGTTTTTGTTGTTTCTTTATTGATCAATCAAATCATCAATAATCATAATCAATGACATCATAATGACATCACAGCCGATCAGACTGTTCCTCTGAGTTTCTGATCAGGTAACAACCAGAGTCCAATTTACTGAGTCCAGACTCTGGATCAGAACAGACTCTGGATCAGTACAGACCCTGGATCAGTACAGACACTGGATCAGAACAGACCCTGAATCAGTACAGACCCTGGATCAGAACAGACCCTGGATCAGAACAGACCCTGGATCAGTACAGACCCTGGATCAGAACAGACATACATTAATTATGTTAATATTATATATGGATTAAATAAAATGTGCTGACATGGATGGATCAGTCCTGATGTGTACAGAGGCCATAGTGGATCTAAACTCCTCTGATGTCATAGATTTTCAGGTTTGTGGATGTAGTTTTGCGAACGGGTTGTCCGAACGGGTTTTACCACCAGCTCGGTCGGCTGTGGTTCAGGAGGGAGAGCGGGTCATCCACTAATGATCGGTGGTCCGATCCCCTGCTCCTCCAGTCTGCATGCTGAAGTGTCTTTGGAGATACTGAACCCTAAACTGCTCCTGAAGGCTGAACCGTCTGAACCATCAGAACCATCAGAGAGCCTTGAGTGAGCTGTATAAGTTACACATTGTTTAGTTCAGATGTTCGTACAGAAGTTGGTCAGAGGTGGTTTGGATCCTTGTTATTGTCAGACTGAAATGTTTACGGAACATTTACAGAATGTTTACAGAATGTTTACGGAACGTTTACAGAATGTTTACAGAACGTTTACAGAACGTTTAGACTTCTTCACTGACTATTTGTTATGAATAAGGAAGTGATGACATCAGCTGTCAGCTGACAGGAAGTGAATTCTGACTCACCCTGTTTCTTTAAAGATCAGCTGATTTGTGTGTTAATGTTTGTATCAGTGTAGAAATTTCAGTCTGTGAGGAGATCAACACTTCTAGACGGGATGAACACCTGGACCCAGGTTAGATCACTGAACACCTGAGAGCCTGACACTTCATCTGTCGCTCTGTCCACAGGTCTCCTGGTCGGGACTCTGGATGTGGTTCTGGACTCCAGTGCCAGAGTGGCTCCTTACAGGATCCTGCTGCAGACAGCTGACTCTCAGATCTACTGGAACATCGCCTGTGGTGAGTCGTCTGGACTGAGAGCAGCTGTTGGTTTGTTATCCCTCAGCCTTGTCTCACAGGCTTGGAGCGCTGGGATTGTCTGTTTGTTGGTTTGTTGACCTTCGGCGTTGTCTTTCAGGCTCATCCAGGAAGGAGATCACAGAGCACTGGGATTGGCTAGAGTCCAACCTGCTGCAGACCATCTCCATCTTTGACAACGATGAAGACGTCACCACCTTCGTCAAAGGAAAGATCTGTGTATGTCACCATATACCTGTGTATGTTACTGTTTGAGTGTTTCTCTTTACCTTTGTGTGATCCAGAGTGATGTCACTTCCTGCAGGGCATCATCGCTGAGGAGAACCGGCTGAAGCAGGGGGAGGAACAGGAGGAGGATTGTGGGAAGTTTCGGGAGGCTGAGCTGAAGATGAGGAAGCTGTTTGGGATGCCTGACGAGGAGAAGCTGGTGAATTACTACTCCTGCAGCTACTGGAAGGGCCGAGTGCCACGGCAGGGCTGGCTCTACCTATCCGTCAATCACCTGTGCTTCTACTCATTCCTGCTGGGCAAGGAGGGTACGACTGCCCAATCACAAACCAAGAGCTTAAGGATGTCATTTATACAGTCTGTGATCTTATTAAAGAGTAACCTAACATCCTGTTTTAGTTTGAACACGTGAGAGGTACTGCAGTTACCTGAAGGTGCTTCTGTAGTTACCTGAAGGTGCTTCTGCAGTTACTTGAAGGTGCTTCTGTAGGTACCTGAGGGTACTTCTGCAGGTGGTTCTGCAGTTACCTGAAGGTACTTGTGTAGTTACCTGAAGGTACTTTTGTAGTTTTCAGTGTTAAGTTACTCTTCTGTAGCTCTTTAGAACAAACATTTCTATAACTTTAATCTTCTCTTCACTGTCCACCCCCTCAGTGACCCTGGTGGTGCAGTGGACGGAGGTGACCCAGCTGGAGAAGAACGCCACGCTGGTGTTTCCGGAGAGCGTCCGTGTCAGCACGCGTCACACTGAACATTTCTTCTCTATGTTTCTTAACATTAACGACACCTTCAAGCTAATGGAGCAGCTCGCCAACATCGCTATGCGCCAGCTACTGGACAATGAGGCGTTTGCTGCAGATCGCTCGCTGCCCAAACCCTGCAAAACGCTGAAGAACGTCTCTGCACTCAAAAGGTCTCATTCTGTTCATTAACCTTGTAGATGATAGCTTTCATTTTCATTGTATCTCATCCTGTCATTGACCTTTGACCTGATCAGCTGTTTCCTGTCCATGTCATTGCTACAGGGATTTGGATGCTCGGGCAAAGAATGAGCGGTACCGGACGATGTTTCGGCTGACTCAGGACGAGCGCCTGGACGGACACACGGACTGCACGCTGTGGACACCATTTGCTAAGATGCACGTGGTCGGACAGCTGTTCATCTCCAACAACTACATCTGTTTTAACAGCAGAGAAGAAGACCTGTGTCAGCTCATCATCCCACTCAGAGAGGTAAATGGGCTGAATCCAGGTCAGATTTCAGAGTCTACAGATTTCTGAGTCAACAGATCCGACTGATCCAGTTTCTGCAGAGACATCCATGCACTGCCCCGTATTAGATTGTTTTTCTTATTATACTCATTGCACAGTGATTTTTACCCATCATCCTCTGCTCCTCAGGTGTCCATTGTGGAGAAGGCAGACAGCAGCAGCGTCCTGCCATGTCCCGTCTCCATCAGCACCAAGAACAAGATGAACTTTTTGTTCGCCAACCTCAAAGACAGAGACTTCCTGGTCCAACGCATCTCAGACTTCCTGCAGCGAACACCCGACAGCTCATGGGGCGACACCAGCCCGCTGTCTTTGATTGGCCACTCGGTGCGTCAAGTTATGAAAATCCTCATTAGTCATACCAGAAGTAATTCACTGAAAAGTGTGAAGTTATACCGCCATCATGTGTCCGAGAGGTGTAACAGCTGCTATGGGTTGGCTGGTTTCAGGTGGTTTTAGTAGTCAGGACTCCTGAAAGCTGTGTAGTTTCAGGTCTGTTGTTGTGATGTTTGTTTTCTGTCCTCAGGCTTCCTCCAGCACCCCGCTGTCCTCTTCAGCAGGGTCTGAGTCCGTCCACAGGGGTCGACATTACCACCCTGGTCTGCCCACAGCCAGCCAGGGTCTGCTGCAACTCTACCACAGGGACGCTCCGGAGGACCTGGGACCCAAAGCCGTGAGTTCAAGTCCAAAGACCTTTAGACACCGAGTTGGACCAAAGGAGTGTCAGTAATATTAGATATCACCTCTCCCTCTCTCCTCCCTCACCTCCTGCCTCCCCCTCTGCAGATGAAGGAGAAGATGAAAGAGGAGGCGTGGAACATCCATTTTTCAGAGTTTGGTCGAGGTGTCTGTATGTATCGGACCTCCAGAACCAGAGAACTCGTCCTCAATGGGATCCCAGAGTCCCTGAGAGGAGAGCTGTGGCTGCTGTTCTCTGGTCAGTGTTCATTCATTCATACCACAGGTAAACTGAACTTGTGCTCTGTATTCATCTGTCCATCTGTCCACTTGTCCATCCAGGAGCCCAGAATGAAATGGCAACCCACCCTGGTTACTATGGTGACCTTGTGGAGCAGGCTATGGGACTGTGTTCATTGGCTACTGAGGAAATCGAGCGCGACCTTCATCGTTCGATGCCCGAGCACCGCGCCTTCCAGAATGAGACGGGCATTGCTGCGCTGCGCCGTGTCCTAACCGCCTACGCCCACCGCAACCCCGGCATCGGATACTGTCAGGTAGAAACTCAGTGACTCACTCAGTGACATTCAAAAACTAAAGTAAGAATTGGTTATGGACACATTTTCTGCTCTTCAGGCGATGAACATAGTCACCTCCGTCCTGTTGCTCTACTGTCCAGAGGAGGAAGCCTTCTGGCTGTTGGTGGCGCTGTGTGAGCGGATGCTGCCCGACTACTACAACACTAGAGTCGTAGGTCAGTAACAATGCCAGAGTCATAGGTTGCTGTCAGATTATGTTTGTTATGTTCAGTTAATGTTACGTCCATAAAGGGAGGGAGGATGCTTTGGTACTGATACCTGTGAGATGCAGCCACGGGGGGGGGGGCACTGTCTCGGTCTGATGTGGTTTCTGCCCCTGCAGGCGCTCTGGTGGATCAGGGGGTGTTTGAGGAGCTGACCCGAGCCTTCCTCCCCCTGCTGTATGAACACATGCAGGAGCTGGGAGTCATCTCCACCATCAGCCTGTCCTGGTTCCTCACACTCTTTCTGTCTGTGATGCCCTTCGACAGTGCCGTCCTATTGGTCGATTGCTTCTTCTATGAGGGCATCAAGGTCATCTTCCAGGTCAGAGTTACTCCACTTTACCGATTGTTTACTGACTGGCTGAAGTTTTAGGATTCAGTCCCGACCCTCATTTACCGAACTAAGACAAACTTAACTCATCGTTCTTAGCCTACTTCCTGTCTGATCTGCAGGTGGCGCTGGCTGTGCTCCATGACAACATGGACGCCCTGCTATCCTGCAGTGATGAGGGGGAAGCCATGACCATCCTGGGCAGGTACGAATCCAAACTTACAGTCCAGGTACAAGTCCAGACCCGAGTCCACCTAATGTGTGATGATGTGTGTATACAGGTACCTGGATAATGTTGTAAATAAACAGACAGTGGCTCCGCCCATCCCTCACCTGCATGCCCTGCTGACGAGCGGAGACGATCCTCCACCTGAGATCGACATCTTCAACCTCATCAAGTCATCCTACGAGGTCGGACTCGGTCTAATTCTTCCTGCAGAGGCATTTTATGGACATGTTTCTGACATCATTTATTCTTCTTCTTCTTCTTCTTCGTCTTATTCTCATTCTTCTTCTTCTCCTTCAGAGGTTTGGCAGCCTACGTTCTGATGTCATCGAGCAGATGAGGTTCAAGCAGAGGTTAAAAGTCATCCAGTCGCTGGAGGACACGGCCAAGAGGAGTGTGGTGGGTGATGTTAGTGTGCTGTGGACTGAAGCTAACATGCTAATGAAGATACAGTGTTTACAGGTGTGTGTGTGTGTGTGTGTGTGTGTGTGTGTGTGTGCAGGTGAGAGCGATGATGACGGAGTCTGCTTTCAGTATCGAGGAGCTGGAGGAGCTGTACTGTCTCTTTAAGGTCACAAACTCTGTTTTTAAAATGTTCACATTTAAACAGCTGATGACCAAAATGATATTTTACTGTGATCGGACTGTGACATTTACCTGAACGTGATATCAACCTGACTGTGACGTCGACCTGACTGTGATCTGGACTGAAGGTTCTTGAGGTTCTGGCGGGCTGATGATGGACTCTCTCTCTGTGTTTTAACTCGTTCAGTCCAAACACATGACGAGCTGTTACTGGGGCTCTAGTAGCACCGCGGCTGAGCGTCATGACCCCAGCCTCCCGTATCTAGAGCAGTACCGCATCGACCCGGTCCAGTTCACTCAGCTGTTCACCGCACTTGCACCCTGGATCTGTGGAGGCCACACCCCGACACTGTCGGCTCGCCTATTCAGACTCCTGGACCAGAACCAGGACGGGCTGGTCAACTTCAAAGAGTTCATCACAGGACTTAGTGAGTCAGATGGTGAACCCAGATGGGTTCAGAGCTGCTCCAGTTCTGGTTCTGTTAAACAGATCTCTGTGGATGTTTAAATGTTCTGATCCAGGTTGTTTTGGTGTATGCAGGTGAGATGTATCACGGAGACATGACAGAGAAACTCAAACTGCTCTACAAGCTACACCTCCCACCAGGTAACAGCATACAGCTTACCTGAGACCACCAGGACCACAGAGCCGGTCCAACAGAACCAGGAAGTCTGATCCTGTGTATGTGTGTGTGTTACAGCTCTGTGTCCTGAGGAGGCGGAGTCTGCTCTGGAGGCAACACACTTCTTCACTGAGGACGCTCCCAGAGGTAAACAAACCATGAAACAGTGACCTCCTGATGGACTGCAGCATGTTCACTTGTCTGTACAGACGTCTGCTCCGCCTGGTCTGACAGCTGATCCTGTGAAATATTTTCAGGCTGTTTGATTTGCATGAAAATTTTCTATTAACAGATTTTAATGTTTCCTCTGTCACTCACACACTGATTGACTCTTTTTCTTCTTCTTCTTCTTCTTCTTCTTCTTCTTCTTCTTCTTCTTCTTCTGTGTGATGTTTCCTTCCAGAATCTTCTTTCCTGTCTGATCTGGACATTTTGGGGCAACAGGAAGTGACATCAGGTTTGTGTCTTTGTGGTTTGAGGAAGTGCTAACATGTGGACTGAATAGTAAGCTGTACCGATCACAACATTATGCTCTGAAGTCAGACACAATGAATTCTGGGGCTTTGAGTATGTGCAGTGAGCTCATTGAACTACACGTTCAATCTAACAATGACACCTGGTTGCTGGAGAACACCTGTTGGGTCAGCTCAGGCTGAAGGGACAACACGTGTAAAGGTCTTTTCAGATGTGAGGCGATATGAACATGGACTCATGTTCAGTTCATTGAAATAACATGAAGTCAGTCGACTGTGGTGATGTCACTGATGACAGGTGGATTTGTTACCTGTCCGTGACGCAAACCAGAGACTGTGATTGTTGATAGCTAAAGTTAGATACATAAGCATACTGCTAACTGTATAGCCTAGCCTAAATTAAACATTGATCCATCAAGTCTGGGTCGGATGTTCTGCCGTGTGAACATCCTGACATGAGGCCGGCATGCAGGCTGTGGTCGTCTGATCCCAGGCTGAGAATACTGGTTTCTACGTTTGTTAAATGAGCAGGTCCAAGTAGACCTGGTCGGTACCACATGATAGAGGCTGGACACTCTCCTGGCAGGTCTGCAGATACTGATGAGGGTCACTGAGAGTCTTCTTCATACTCTCTGGATCAAAGCATCATGGAGATCTCTGAGTTCTGCTCAGACAAACCTGGAGCAGAACTTTGAGCTTATCATCACCTGCTGATGGATCACCTGGATCACCTGGCCAAGGCCTCTTTCAACAAGGTCTTCTCACACCTTAATTTTTGAGGTCGAGGAAGTCATCCTTTTATCAGAAGATGACCAGCTCCTCCAGTCTGCATGTCCAAGTGTTCTTGGACCTGAACCAATGTGATCAGTTTGTTTGTTTCTGGTCGGCAGCCTCTGCTATGTATGAACAGGTCAATGTGTCGGGTCAGGTGAGGTAAAGGTGATGATGATGATGATGAAGGTGAAGGTGAAGGTGATGATGATGATGAAGGTGAAGGTGAAGGTGAAGGTGATGATGATGATGATGATGAAGGTTTCCTGTCTGTGTGCAGGTGAGGAGGGGAAGGATGGAGGCGGAGACAGCGAGGAGAAGAAAGGTAAATGTCTCATGTTGACTTCAGGTGATGAACCAACCTAGATCCACTGTGACCTCTGACCTCTGACTGTGACCTCTGACCTCTGACTGTGACCTCTGACCCCTGCCCTGTGTTTCAGAGGAGAAGGTGAAGGATTACAGGTATTACCTGAGGATGTGGGCCAAAGAGAAAGAACCCAAAACAGAGACCATCAAAGACCTGCCCAGGATGAACCAGGTGACCTGTCTATCTATCTATCTGTCTGTCTGTCTGTCTGTTTATCTGCCTGTCTGTCTGTCTGTCTGTCTGTCTCTGACCTGTCTGTCTCTCTCTGTAGGAGCAGTTCATTGACCTCTGTAAGACTCTGTACAACATGTTCAGTGAGGAGCCTCTCGAGCAGCAGCTCTATCACTCCATAGCGACCGTGGCCAGTCTGCTGCTGCGAATTGGAGAGGTCGGCAAAAAGTTCAACAATGGCGGCAAAAAGACTGACGACGACACCACTCAGTCCCCACCCACCCCTCAGAGGGAGGAGGGGCTTGGCGAGGGGCCATCAGGTGAGTCTCAGGTGTGCCAGGCTCTGGCTGAGGCTCAGCTGGAGCCGGCGGCTCCGCCGGCATCTGATGAGGAGACCAAAGACGACATGTCGGTGTCGTCGTACTCGGTGGTGAGCTCCGGCTCGCTGCAGTGCGAGGACATCGCCGATGACACCGTGCTGATCGGCGGTGGCGAGCACAGGCGGGGCAGCGTGCTGGATGTCGATTGGTCGATCACCTTCGAGCAGGTGTTGGCGTCGCTGCTGACGGAGCCGCCGCTCGTCGACTACTTCGAGAAGAAGAGGGACATCCGGAGCAAGATGGCCGCCTGCAAGGCCCAGCGGGTGGTGGAGCGCCAGACAAGCTCCGCCTCCGACCACGAACTCACCCAGCATTCCGTCTGACATACCTCCACCTGTCCACCTATCTCACCTGTCTCACCTCCACCTGTCCACACTAACCCAAGCTGACTGAAACCTGATTTTATTGTTTTTTTTACACATTGAACAAACTTTTTAGTTACGTTAATCAAACATTGTATAATCCAGTCATTTTACTGAGTTGAGTGTTGAGTGAAGCCACGAGCAGGTGACCCACCTGGGAGTCACCTGACGAACAAATGTGAGTTTAATGAGTCTAAAACAAACGTTGACTCATTGATGAACTTGTTAACTGTTTCCGTTATCTGTTTATTAATCATGAGCTTGAGTTACCTTTCTCATCCAGATGAGTTCACACTTGTAGACTTTTATTTTGAAGTCACTGAAGCCTTGTTTGTTTGTCTCTGATGACATCACTTGTGTTTACTTCCTGTTAAAACAGTGATGTCACAGTGATGTCAGTGTTTATTCATCAGTTTTAAATCTGTTTTATTGATCAGTTATTGATCCGTGTTCTGTTGTCTAATAAATACTCAAAGATCACTTTTCTTCATCTGTGGTGTTTGTTCTTCCACAGACTGTCTAAAATCTGGACGTTGTCTCTGTGACGTCACCCACCTGTCAAACATTTATATTTAGTCATTCAGCTTCCTGCTGAATGACTAAATGACTAAAAGGGAAACAGTCATCGTACAGTGTGACGAGGACATGTTAGTGCAGCAGTATCATGTCCGGTTGTTGTAGTGTTGTAGAGGAGGTCCTCTCTGAAGAGCTGGAGGTCTTCAGGAGGTTTGTGAAGGTAGAGAGGGACGCCCCTGATCTGGTAGGAACTGGTAGGACGTTCCACCAACGGGGAACAACAGACGAGAAAAGTTTGGATTGTCCTGAGTGTACGGGTGGCAGAGCCAGGCGTCGTTCAAAGCATCCACGCTCTTAATTCTGCATAACTTTAAGCCTTAATATAATCTGAACAGGTGAGTTGTATAAAAATTCACCCTCAGTACAGTTGTCATGAACGGGGAAATTAGCTATAGAGACCAAAACTGTTTTTTGTACCAGGCTGTAAACATGTTTATTTCTGCTGTGAAGTTGGACATTTTAACATGGGGACTTATGGAGACTGACTCACTTCTGGAGCCAGCCTCAGGTGGACGACAAGAGGAACTGCAGCTGTTTTTTGTGAAATTGAGAATTAATGAAGTAAAAACAGAATAAAGAACAAAAACAAAGTTTTAATGTTATATTAAAGATATATAGTTCACAAACGTCCTTCAAAAGTCTGAGGTCAAACAAAAGGAACAAACATTTTAAATACATTTATTTAAAAACAAATAAAGTTAAACAATTTAATTTAATTTATTTAATTCTTCTTCCGGCCCGCAGAGGGCGCTGCTCGCTGCGCCTCTCGCCGCGCTGAGCTTCCTGTCTCCGGTGTGTCACATTTCCGTCGTGTCCGTGGAACAACAACAATAACACGTGTGCGCGTGTCTGCAGAGAGTCGACATGTTTCCCGCCTTAAAACAGAGAGTCGGGGACGTTTTGTTACCGGGAGATGAGTTCTCCTCTGAGGCCGACGACACCATCTCTCTAACGGATCACGTGAAGCCGGAGAAGGTGGTGTGTGGTCCGGGTCTGAGGCGGAGCGGAGACCGGCTGGTGGTGTGTAAGAGCGGCGTCCTCCGACACAAACAGCCCAACATGTTCTGGATGGAGTCCCAGCAGAGGAGGGTGAGACTGGGGACACTTTACACTCACATGAAGATCCACTGTCTGTTTACGGACTAACTGCACACACGTTATTAACACGGCCCGGTTCGGTGGACCAGAACCAGGTCGGTCCAGTTCGACTCAGTTCGTGTTCTCAGAGTTAAAGTTTGGACAGGTGTTGGAGCAGTGCATGCTGGGAGCTGAGTCTGTCTCTGTGTCCTCAGTATGTCCCGGCTAAAGGTGAGACCATCATCGGCATCGTGACGGTCAAACCAGGAGACGTCTTCAAGGTGGACTGTGGAGGAAGTGAGCAGGCGTCTCTGTCCTACCTGGCCTTTGAGGGCGCTACCAAGAGGAACCGACCCAACGTACAGGTGAGACACACACACACACAGACAGGTGAGACAGAGACAGACAAACTGGTGAGACAGACAGAGACAGGTGAGACAAAGAGAGAGACCTGTTACCTGTACAGGTGGGTGACCTGGTGTTTAGCCCCTCCCTCTCTGTGTGTTACCTGTACAGGTGGGTGACCTGGTGTTTAGCCCCTCCCTCTCTGTGTGTTACCTGTACAGGTGGGTGACCTGGTGTTCGCTCAGTTCATCATAGCCAATAAGGACATGGAGCCAGAGCTGGTGTGTATGGACAGTTCAGGACGAGCCAATGGGATGGGAGTATTTGGAGGTGGCGGTCTGCTCTTCAGCGTCTCTCTGGGACTCGTCAGAAGGTGAGACGGCCTCAGGTGTTTGTGTCCAGATGAACAGGTGTGTGCATACCTGTCCTCACCGTCTTTGACCTGCTGTCCCCCCCAGGCTGCTGTCCCCCCACAGTGAGGTGCTGTCTGACCTGCAGCAGCTGTTCCCCTGTGAGCTGGTGGTCGGGATGAACGGCCGTCTGTGGGTCAAGTCCTCCAGAGTCCAGCAGACGCTGGTCATCGCTAACCTGCTGCAGAGCTGCGACACCATGACGGCCCAGCAGAGACGGGAGCTGTTCAGGAGGGTGGCACAGGGGGCGCTGTAGACCACAGAGGACGGCAGAGGACGCTTCCTGTCTGTTCACGATGAAGCAGGTGTTTGGATATAAAAACTGGTCATCATCACACGGTCTCTTTTCTGCTGAGCCCGGTTACATTGCCCGCTCACCCAGCTCCGGTTCTGGCATGACACCGGCTCCGCTCCCCGTCAGCTTCCCGAGCCTGTAAACACACCTGTGGTACACTAACACTCCCCCGATGCTCCAAGCTCACAGCCCGGCTAACAAACTGTCAGCGTTCTCAGAGACCTTTCATGTTTCTGTCTGAAGCTCGAAAATAATTTAAATCTGTTTTAATGAAAACGTTTCTATAACGTTAAATAAACATTTGACATAAAACATTAAATATTTTGTGTTCATTGAAAATATTTCCACAAGACCTCCAGGACCGTCTAGTCAGGTCGGCAGCGTCTCAGTCTGGAGGAAGGACAGTTCAAGTCCAGCGTGGATGAAAGTATGAAGGGTGGACTGTTAGCTGGAGGTGCTGGTTCACATGCCGAGGTACCCTTGAGCAAGGTACCGAACCCCTAACTGCTCCCAGGTTGCTGCTCATTGTGTGTGTGTGTGTAAACCCTCTGAGCCTCCAGCAGGTGGAGCTGTTTCTTCACAGTGGACTCTGGGCCAGGACCGGTTCAAACCGGTTCTTCAGGGCAGACAAATAAATAACAGGAACACCTGACTGGTCCTGGATCTGGACTCTGGACCCAGACCAGAAAAACAAATAGAGCTTCACGTCTGTTCTGTTGTTGATTTCTTCTGTTTTATTTGATGGTCTGGATTCTGGTCCAGATTCTGGTTCTGGTCCTGGTTTAATGCTTGTCAGATAAACCTGATCTAAGGTCAGTGTGACCACAGAGAGGATGACAGCTTCTGAGTCACGACTGTTTGTTAGACTGACGTGCAGCTGGAAGAAACACGAGTCCACAACCCGGACAAGGACCAGAAAAACAAGAGGAAGGAGGAGACCACGAGAACACTCAGAACGTTCTGACAACCAGAGGAGAACAGAGAGACGTGTCACTTCCTGTTCATGTTGATGCACTTTACATCCTGCACGGGGACTCGAGGAGCCCAGGACCAGAGGACCAGGACGAGGACTGAAAACAAGAATCTGCACACAGAGTTCAGCATTTTTTTAATAGTTGTACATTTACACACTGGACCCACAAACCCAGTCAGAACCAGTTCAACCAGAACCGGTCCAACCTTCAAACTGGACCCACCTGAAGGCTCGTTAAAGAACATAAAAACAAAAATCACTGATGTGCTGAGAAAATTAAACAGACACTCTGATTGGTCGATATATTTGGAGGTTTGATCACCTGAAGCAGGCAAGACATTCATGACCAACGACCAGGACACACCTCCACCTGTCACCTCCATCAGCTGATTTTGACTGAAAACATCCAAGAGGAATGTGAGAGGACCTTTATTTTGACAGGAAGTGTTAAATTATATAATTAAAATTCTAAAAACTTTTTTAAAGCTCTTATTGTGAAACAGGAAGTCACATGACTGATCAGTGTCTGATTTACTTTCTGTTTCCTTCATTCACATTTTATTTTGGCGGGTAGAGGTGTCGGTGTGTCCGGGCCATCTCTTTGGTACCAGCCAGTCTGAGCAGGTTCTGGTTCTGGTTCTGTTTTGGTTCAAACTTTGGAAAAACAAACCTGATTGTCAAAGTGGACCTGATCCGTCTGAGACCAGAACCGGGATCTGGACCAGACCACATCTAAACCTGCCCCCTTTTATTACCCATAATCCCCCACCAGTAAAGCCCGGACCACGTGACCCAGCAGGCACTGATTGATTTTCAAAATAAAAGCCTTGAGCAGGATGAGCAGCGGCATCTGACTGAGGTGAAGGCGGCTGATTGGTCAGTCAGCGTCCAATCAGAGACAAGTCCTCAAGGCCACGCAGAGAAAAGAACAAAGAAAGATCCAGCAGGTCCGACCCAATCGGACCAGAACCAGAAGGTTCAAGTGTCAAAGGCACGTTTGGTGTCATCAGTCCAGCTGACTGTCAGCTATCATCATGGTTTCCCCACGTCCACGGTGATCCTGGTGAACAGGTCCAGCTTCTCCGCCTTCACGACTCGGTATGACAGAGAGTTGATCCCGTCTTTGGACATCGTCTCTCGGGTGTGAGCGATCCGGTCAAACCTGACAGGAAATGACATCATGAAGAGTGAGGGTCCATCCTGTGGCCATGTTGCATTATGGGTACTGTAGTGTGTGTGTTTACCTCTGAGGGTTGGGCTCGTTCTGTTTGTCTCTGTCATGTCGGATCATCCGACACTTCCCGACCTCGCCGCTCGGCCTGGAGATGCTCATCCCTTTAGACGCCAGCCTGAGACACAGACAGGTGCATTCTGGGTAAACTGATACATCATCAAGCAGCTAGTACTATGAGCTAGCACCAGCGTCTACCTTCCAGTGAACACAGCCGGACCGAACAGAACCTCTGAACCAGCAGTGTCCAGTCTAACAGTGAATACAGTAACAGAACCTCTGAACCAGCAGTGTCCAGTCTAACAGTGAATACAGCAACAGAACCTCTGAACCAGCAGTGTCCAGTCTAACAGTGAATACAGCAACAGAACCTCTGAACCAGCAGTGTCCAGTCTAACAGTGAATACAGCAGCCTACCGAGGTGGTTTTCTTGCCGGGTTTGGCTCCTGGCATCCCGGGCTGAGTCAGTTCAGTTAGCTACACGGCTGACCGAGCTAACCACATTTAGCTTCACTACTTATCAATGTTTACATCATGAAGTCTGTAAATCACCTCGGTACTGTAACGTTATTCAGGTCCGTTCAAAAGAATACATGTTGCTAACGTGTGTGTTTACCTGTTGTAGATGTCGTCGTCCTCCCCTCCCCATCCCCAGTAGTTGTTGGGGAAGCCGTTGATCTTCAGGTATTGTTCTTTACTCATCGAAGACACTCCTCCAAAGTACTGATGGTACGGTAACCTGCAGAGGTCAAAGGGATCATGAAGACATGCGACAGACCTGAGCTCCTCTGATATGTTTGTACAAATCTGTAACTTCCTCCCAGGCTGTGAAGGAACAAAGAAAGGTGTGAACCACAGTGTGAGCAGCGCTGATCCAGTTCACCTGGAGCAATTATCAACTGGGCTTAACTAACCAAACATGAGGCATGTCCTTCAGTCTTGATGCTAAGCTATGAACCATTGTGACACTGATCAGTTAAGTTAAACTAACCATACATAAAGACAACGTAGAGACAACGCCTCATGATCATCCATCAAAACATCAGAGACTTTACACACATATGTAGCTAACATGAACAACAAGTCTTGTCATGTGACCTGCCTTTAGTTTGGGTAGAGAAACTGAGTGTGTGTGTGTGTGTACAGGAAACAGGAAGTGAGCAGCCTGGCAGATGGTGAAGTTTCAGAGCAGATATCTTCCTCTGTGGTGTCATAGTCAGCACTTTGTCTCTCACAAACAAAGACAGGACGTGAACGAGAGAAGCCAACCACAAATGAGCAGCATCAGTCTACAGTCTGAACAGGTGAGTTTACAGTCTGACATGTGTAAGATTTCACCTGAAGCCAAACTTGTCCATGGACACAGACAGGTGTCGGGGCTGACTGAAGCACTTGTACGTGTTGCGGTCGTCCATGGGGATGAGGTCGACGTCGCTGAAGACGAAACACTCGTAGTCGTACTCCTTCAGAGACTCTGTGTAGCCGATGTTCAGCAGCTTGGCTCGGTTAAACACCTCGTCTCCGTCCTGATGGGACAGACACAAAGGGTTAAAAACACAACACGTTATATCTGAGGGTCAGGACCAGAACTGAGTCTCAGGACCAGAACCGGGGTGCTCCCTGTGTTGGTTCTGTGTAAAGTCAGGGCATCACAGCTCTTCTTGGTTGGTGGAATCTGACCGTCATCTGCTCGGTTTGTTGTTTCTGATGTTAATCAGTTTGTTTAGTGAGCAGCCACTCTGCTGTCAGCTGACACCGTGGACACTACACTGTCTGTACGTAACATTATGGTCGTTAAAACAGGCGGGGTCCCTGAACGCCTCACAGCTCGGGGGGATGAGAACAGGTCGTTTGTTCAGTCAATCTGATCTGAACGTCTTTGTTTGAACTGACAGAATGAGTTCACCTGAGTGTCTCTTTTCACCGTCTCACCTGAAGGCTGACATCCAAACTGCCCCGCCCCCATCCTGCCTGCATCACTAACACACCTGAACAGGTGACGTCAGTGACTCTGGATGTTTTCCTGTTGGATGTGAAGCAGAGTCTGGCTCCTCAGGTGTCTCTAACATTTGGCTGCATGCAGCAGTAAACACACCACAGGTTGTCAGGCAACAAACATCTGCACTGAGCTCTCAGGTGTGAAGTTGTTTACTACCTGAAGGCCTGACAGAGCGGCTGCCTCAACATGTTTAACAAGCAGCTGAAGAGAGAGAGAGCAGGCAAACAAAATTACTTTAAAACATCCACCCACATCTGCCTGACATCCACCCAGAACCTGAAATTCACCAACTGCCCTCCATCATCTACCAACCGCTCTCTACATCCATGTACCGATGTGGTTGTGTTGTTGTCCGATAGTCGAAGATATTCTTACACAAACTAAATGAACTGTTCGTCTGGACGAGCCGAGATGGCTGCAGATGAAAACTTCTTCATTTGTGGATGAAGTTTTTCTTCTTTATGATTTGGCGCTATATAAATAAAATTGAATGGAATTGATCTCGACAGGCAGGAAGTATAACTCTGATCTACACTTTGTTCAACCTGTTATTATCTCAAACATGGAAATGAGTTAAAATACGTCAAAAAACAAACAAACTGATATTTACAGAGTTCAGTGTTGTGTAGTAAAGTGAAGTATTGTCATAGATCTGTGATTAAATATATGAACATGTAGATTTTCAGGTCTGATATTTGGACAGTCAACAGTTTCCACAAGATGAAGGTGTGTCATAATTAATTGACACTATGCATACAGACTGTACATTGTACAGACTTTAAATGTGACAGTAACATGTTTATATAAGAACAGGTTCATCAGGTTTAATGATCTGGACCTGAACTGACTTTAGATTTATGTTTGACTGAAGTCTGACTGAAGTTTGAAGTCTGATGTTTGTCTGACGTTTTTTAGATGAGGATTGCACACACAGGTTCACACAGATTAACACAGATCAGGTCACATGTTGGTGTTACATGATCAACATTTTAAAATGGCGTGCTTTGTAGAAACAGACAGAAAAAAGAAGCAACAAGCTGAATTACCAGTGAAGCCCCCTCTGACAGCGCCAGCTGCTATTGGCCGAGACCAAGCAGGGGGCGGGTGTCAACGTCTCCAGCGACCACAGCCATTGGTCAGAAATGCCTGACATGCAGAGGTGAGGGGGTGAGGAAGGGGGAGGTGCTGTGAGTGAGGAAGTAAAGGAGGAAGAGGAGGAAGGACAGACAGGAGAGAGAACAACAACTGTAAGTCAAACAAACCACAGAAGAAGAAGAAGAAGAAGAAGAAGAAGAGGCAGCAGAGGTCACAGAGGTCACTGTCAGTGAACATGCAAATCTTTATTGACACAATCAAACGATGTTTAATGTCAACATGTCGTCTAAACCACAGCACCTGTCAGCAAACAGTGTTAACCACCTGTGCTGTCACCTGTGCTGTCACCTGTCCTCATCTGTGCTGTCACCTGTCCTCTCACCTGTACTGTCACCATTCCTCTCACCTGTGCTGTCACCTGTCCTCATCTGTGCTGTCACCTGTCCTCTCACCTGTGCTGTCACATGTCCTCCTGTCTCCATGTTTGAGGTATTTTCAGGAATTCTTTACTTGCTAAAGTAGCTAACCGTCGCTGTGGTTACTGAACTGATCCAGAGAGAGAGAGAGACAAGAGAGAGAGACAAGAGAGAGACAGACAAGAGAGAGAGAGACAGACAGAGAGAGAGACAGAGAGAGAGAGAGAGAGAGAGAGACAGAGAGAGACAGAGAGACAGAGAGAGAGACAGACAAGAGAGAGAGAGAGAGAGAGAGACAGGGAGATCGATAAAGAGAGAACTCCTACTGTTATCACAAACAGAACAAGGAATGCAGGAATATCTGGACATACTCCATGATTATTGTGTAAACTGGGCAATCAGAGTAAACCTAGATAAAACTAAAATTATAATATTTATAATAATAAAAAAATAATACCTGGAATGGGACAAATGAGGAAATCAGATTGACAAGTCAAAATGACACTATAAAAATAATCCCATACTCACAAATAAAACAAATCGACAAAGATAATAAACAAAAATATTGCAAACAGTGGAAAACAGAAACTCACACAATCAATAAATTAGAATGTTATAATTTACTGGACAGAGAATTCCAATTGGCTCAATATTTAACCCAAATAAAAAAAACAAAAGACAAACCCTTACAAAATACAGACTCAGTGAGCATAAACTCGCCATTGAAACTGGTCGCCATAAAAACAAATGGCTAGAAAGAACAAAAAGAATCTGTATCCACTGTGACACAGGAGAAGTAGAGACAGAAACCCACTTTCTCACACACTGTCCCAAATACAAAGAAATTAGAGAAGAATTATTTCCCAGATTTAAAGAAAAAATCCCAGACTTCCTCACCCTCCAACAAAACAAAATAATCCCAATCCTTCTGGGAGAAGACAGCTCTACGGTAGAACTGGCAGGAGAATACATCACTGCACGTCACGCATGAAGAAATGTTTCAATGGAAGACTGTTCCTCATTTATTTCTGCTACAAGATTTATTGTTTATTGATAAAAACAAACTATTACCACTGTTCTACTACTTATCACTATTCTCATTATCACTTATTATTTTATTGTTTATTATTTTACACACACACCCTCAGAGACATGCATACACACACACATACACACAGAGACATGCACACACACACACACACACAGAGAGACATACACAGAGACAGTTCTATTCTATTTATGTATATATTAACTTATGAAGTGTATTTTTGTTTTGTTTCATTTACTCTTTTTGCTTTAGCAACAAAGTCTGTGTGACATTCATGCTAATAAAGAATTTGAATTTGAATTTGAGAGAGACAGGAGAGAGAGAGAGACAGGTGAGCGAGAGAGACAAGAGAGAGAGGAGAGAGAGAGAGAGAGAGAGGAGAGAGAGAGAGAGAGTTTGCCTTCAGATAAGACTAGGACACATTAACACACACACACACACACACACACACAGTAACACACACACACACACACACACACACTGACACTCCCTGTCTTTATGAGATTTTCATGTTTTTATTGAAACATTCCAGGATATTTCCAGGACCTTTTCAATGACACGCCTTGAGTTCAGTCATGACGGAGCGTGATCACACAGATTAGAAGTCTCTGATGTGGTTGCATCATGCCATGTCTCTTTAACACACTGACCTCACAGATAACATAGAGACCTATGGACAAACACTTAGACTATCAGTTCACGTAGATCCACAGCTACCAACAGTTAGCTTAGCATAAAGACTGTAAACACATAGAAACAGTTAGCTTAGCATAAAGACTGTAAACACATAGAAAGTTAGCTTAGCATAAAGACTGTAAACAGATAGAAACAGTTAGCTTAGCATAAAGGAACCTGTCCAGTTTGTGTAGCCATATGACCTCACAGTGACCTCACAGGTACAGTGACCTCACAGCGTACCTGGTTAATGACGTAGACTCCGTAGTCGAGCTGCTGCCTCTGCAGGATCGGGTGGAGGTAGTGCAGCCAATATTTGAGGTGCTCGTCTCGTTTCCTGAACGGGATGATGATGGCGACCTTCTGCTGCGCCTCACAGTCCGCCGGTGAGAAGCGTCCGCCCGGACGGAGCTTCGAGTTGTCTTTCTTGATCTGCTCCAGGCTCACCGGGACGTTAAACTCCACCCGCAGGGGACCCACTGAGACACACAGATACACAAATCAAGCACACCCAGGAGGCAACAGGACCAGAGGACTGAACTTCAGAGGACCCGATGTTCTGGTTCTAGAGGTCACAGCTGAGACAACATGGACTGATAATAAACAGACGCTCTACATGGTGTCAGCTCAGGACACTCAAACACAGACCAGAACCAGAACCAAGACCAGAAGCAGTCAGAACAGTCATGTGGCTGTGTTGGTTCTGAAACTGAGACACAAACATCTGAGTGTGTGTTCAGTCTAACAACACACATCCACACCTGTAGGCTCCACCCCTCAGTGTTTCAAACAGGAAGTGACCTCAGAGCTCAGGTCAGCTGAGCACCAATGGGCCTGGTTCTGCTGGTCTGAGCGGCTCTGGGTCAGAACTGAACTAAACATCAGTCCAACATGTGTCAGGCTGGTTCTGGTTTATTAAAGTCCAGAGAAACAGACGAGTTCTACTGGAGCCACCAAGAACATCTAACAACAGAACCAAAGATCCAACCAGACAGACAGGTTCTACAGGTGTGTCTGTAGTTCAGACAAGCTGTCATCATCAGAGAATGTGAAAGAGAGTCTGTCTGTAACTGTCTGTCTGTCTGTCTCTCTCTCTCTGTCCCTGTCTCTCTCTCTCCCTGTCTGTCTCTGTCTATCTCTCCCTGTCTGTCTGTCTGTCTGTCTGTCTATCTGTCTCTCTCTCTCCCTGTCTGTCTCTGTCTATCTCTCCCTGTCTGTCTGTCTGCCTGTCTGTCTCTGTCTATCGCTCTCTGTGTCTCTGTCTGTCTCTCTCTCTCTTCCTGTCTGTCTGCCTCTCCCTGTCTGTCTCTCTCTTCCTGTCTGTCTGCCTCTCCCTGTCTGTCTGGCTCTCTCCCTGTCTCTCTCTCTGTCTGTCTCTCCCCCTCTCTGTCTGTCTCCCTGTCTGTCTCCTCTCTCTCTCTCCCTGTCTGTCTGTCTGTCTCTCTCCCTGTCTGTCTGTCTGTCTCTCTCTCTCTCTCTCTCTGTCTGTCTGTCTGTCTCTCCCCCTCTCTGTCTGTCTCTCTCTCTTCCTGTCTGTCTGTCTCTCCCCCTCTCTGTCTGTCTCTCTGTCTGTCTCTCCCCCTCTCTGTCTGTCTGTCTGTCTGTCTCTCTCTCTCTCTCTCTCTCTGTCTGCCTGCCTGCCTGTCTCTCTCTCTCTTCCTGTCTGTCTGTCTGTCTCCCCCTCTCTGTCTGTCTCTCTCTCTTCCTGTCTGTCTGTCTCTCCCCCTCTCTGTCTGTCTCTCTGTCTGTCTCTCCCCCTCTCTGTCTGCCTGCCTGTCTGTCTCCCCCTCTCCCCCTCTCTGTCTGTCTGTCTGTCTCTCTGTCTGTCTCTCCCCCTCTCTGTCTGTCTGTCTGTCTGTCTCTCTCTCTCTCTCTCTCTCTGTCTGCCTGCCTGCCTGTCTCTCTCTCTCTTCCTGTCTGTCTGTCTGTCTCTCCCTCCTCCGGTGGTTGGATCGTGTCTTACCGAGCAGAGGTGATGTTTCCGGGCACTTGTCCAGCTTCTTGTCGGGCTCTTGAGCCTTCTTCGTGTCCGGAGGTCTGGGCTCTTCTTCGGGCTCTTCTTTCGTCTCCTGCTGCGGGACCTCCGGCTGCTTCACCTCGGCCTCTGTCTCCTTCTTCACCTCCTCCACCTCTTTCTTGGGGATGAAGGCGGTGTTTCTGAGCTGGTTCTGTTGGGTCCCATTGTTATGGGACTGCTGGTTCTGGACGAAGGCGAACCGGATGTCCAAGGAGCGAACGTAGAAGACGACGGTGACGGAGATGTGGAGGAAGCAAAGCAGCACCACGAGCTTACAGGTCCGGTGTAGCAGGTTAAAGTTTACGGAGTCTCCGGCCATCCCGGCTGACGGCTTTACCAGCTGGGCCGAGTATTCAGGATCCACCGGGGGGTTCTGGAGACCCGGACGGGTTCTTATTAAGGCGGAAAAGTACCGTGTGACCGCCTGTTAGCTGCTGCCTTCAGGCTCCATGTCCGGCCAAAGTTCTCTCGAAAGTTTGAAAGTTTCGGACTCCGAGGTTCGGTCAATGTTCCGACTAAAGAAGTCGAACCAGAACCGGAAGTGTGTTTAAAGTGTGAGCTTCGGTAGTTAGCTGTTAGCTCCGTTCGCCTCGTTAGCTTTAAAGTGACGTTTACTGTGCGCGCTAACAGCTAACAGCCTCCGTGCTTCCGTCAGCAGACCATTAAAACAACAGCCGGCAAAACACACCGGAAGTCACGAGAACTAACTTTAGATTATAAAAAATAAAATGTCACCAACGTGAAGAAAAGTTTCCGAGCCGAGCCGAGCGGTGACGACGGAGAAACTCGACAAATTTAACGAACCGAACTGACACCGAGCCACGACAGATTATCAAGGTGACGAAATGAGGCGTTACTCTTCCGGTTTCCATTTCAAAATAAAATCTATAAAGTGACGATGATATAAAGTAATGGAAAGGAAAATTAAGCGCTAAACTGTAACAGAGTTATAATTCAGTAATAAAGACTGTTTACATCTGTTAAGTCAGACAGTCTGTGGGGACGTCTCAGAGACTACGTCCAGGTTTTAGACAGTCTGTGGGGACGTCACGGAGACTACGTACAGGTTTTAGACAGTCTGTGGGGACGTCACGGAGACTACGTCCAGGTTTTAGACAGTCTGTGGGGACGTCACGGAGACTACGTCCAGGTTTTAGAAAGTCTGTGGGGACGTCACGGAGACTACATCCAGGTTTTAGACAGTCTGTGGGGACGTCACAGAGACTACGTCCAGGTTTTAGAAAGTCTGTGGGGACGTCACGGAGACTACGTCCAGGTTTTAGACAGTCTGTGGGGACGTCACGGAGACTACGTACAGGTTTTAGACAGTCTGTGGGGACGTCACGGAGACTACGTCCAGGTTTTAGACAGCCTTTGGGGACGTCACGGAGACTACGTCCAGGTTTTAGACAGTCTGTGGGGACGTCACGGAGACTACGTCCAGGTTTTAGACAGTCTGTGGGGACGTCACGGAGACTACGTACAGGTTTTAGACAGTCTGTGGGGACGTCACAGAGACTACGTCCAGGTTTTAGACAGTCTGTGGGGACGTCACGGAGACTACGTACAGGTTTTAGACAGTCTGTGGGGACGTCACGGAGACTACGTACAGGTTTTAGACAGTCTGTGGGGACGTCACGGAGACTACGTACAGGTTTTAGACAGTCTGTGGGGACGTCACAGAGACGAAAGACTGTCTGTGGACTGTCTGCCTGTCTGTCTGTCTCTCTCTGTCTGTTGTCTGTCTGTCTCTCTCTGTCTGTCTGTCTGTTGTCTGTGGAGTTATATATATTTATAAATCTTTTATATATTTCAACGTAAAAGATGTATTGACAGTAAAAATATAAAAACATGATGTCACATTTAAAGGTACAATATGTCGGATTGAATTCCAAACAGTGGAGCGAGTCGCCCCCCCTCCAGACGCCGCCGCTGAACCTTCACTAGCACAGGACGAGAGAAACGTAATGTAACTATCTAAACTCTGATACTCTACCTGTTGTGTTCTGGCTTTGTTTGTTTCATGAATCAGCTTCTAAATCAGAGTCTGACTGAAATTTACGCTGTAAAATAGTGGCACAAAGAAATTTAGTTTTGTTTGTAATGAGAGAGAGAGAGCACTGGTGGAGATACATCCAGGTAAATCAGAGTGAGGGAGATTGTTTCATAGCGGTTACCTCCAGCACACATAAACACAGAGAAAGGACCTGCTGACCTGCCGCAGCAGTTGCCGGTGTCTGAGGCAGTTACCACTGCTCTGACACGGCAGCTGCTGCTGTTCTGGGCATTTGGTTTTATTTTATAAAACAGTCGTCAGTGTTTCATTAGACTCGCTGACAGTAGCATTCCCATTACATGTTTTCTGCATTAATTTGGCTTGAGGTTTTCTTAATTGAGTGTGCCTGCAAGGCGCTATTCCCCGCCTAACTACTATTCCCCATACTTACATACTATTCTGACGTATCCCAGGAATTTCAGCGTGCTACTCCTCCCGCAGTTTTGGACACACATACACAGAACAGGTATCAAAACGACGGCTGGGCCGGGAATGGTGTGCTGTGACTTCTCTAAGCATGTCACCAAACGGTTTGCCAGAAAATGAATGGGTGTGTATCGGTAGAATGTTCGCGAGCTACAGTTGGTGGCATCATCGCTAGAGTGGAGAGGGAAAGAAAAAACTCGAAAAATAAATTTGTAAACTGCTCCCGAGGCTGCAAATTTCACTCTACAGAAATAATTTATACATAGAAACGTAGGAAATTTTGTTTTCTCACTCACATTCATCTGCTGAAGCTGTCAGACTTATAGTTTTGGCGGGAAACAAACTGATGCGCCAGGAACACCGCCCCACCACCCCATCTACTCCCATGTTAAACAGAGAGGACATTTCTGGAGGAACACAGAGGTACCAGTTTCTTTCAATCGCTCTAAAAGTCCCATTTCCTAACTTTAGCCACATAAAATATATATGTAGATGTTCAGGAAGAGCTCAGGGTGCTCATAGTGAAGCCGGTTCAATGATAGGACCTATGGTTTGGCCAAAAAGCCTTTTTGTTCGAGGGGTACTTTCAACGGTTTTTCTCTCTCTCTCAGCGGAGCAGCTGACTGCTCTGCTCTGGCCCTGGTTGCCTGCCAGGTTTTTGTCAACAAGCAAGTATTTCAACTTAGCATGTTTCCTTAAAAACTGATGATATACAGTATTCATTTTATGATTTAATACAGTAAATATCTGACATATTGTACCTTTAACGTTCTTCACTAATAGTCCTGTATCAAGTATCACGCTCTTATTTTGAAGGCGCACACACGTACTTCCGGGGTGTATCCGTGTAGCATGAAGCAGCTGCTGAAGCCGCTGGAGGAAGGGGCATGGCTTCCTCCAGGTGTCAGTCTTTGATGACAGGTTTTTATTTTTAATTGTTTCTTACTCTATTTGTGTTTTGTATCTATTTACTTCATCCTGACAAATTTGACTCTATTTTTACTTTTATATAGTTTACTATTCGTAAAGATCTTAGCACAGGTTTAATTTAAATGCAGGTTTAGCTCAGAGGTTTAATGTGTGTTTACTGGAGTATAGGTTACCTTTAATGCTTACTGTGTGTTTATTGTGTCTCATGCTGCTACTGGATGCTTCAATTTCTCTCTGGATCAATAAAGTATCTGAAGTCCAATCAGCTGATCCACCAATCAGTTGACTCACTGACTGATGTTGATTAGTTCCTGTTTAAATGTTGATTATTTACAGTGATTGATTAGACAAATAGTGAAGACACGCAGCACTCCTTTACTACACACACACACACACACACACATACACACCTTTGACTATATAAACACACTGTCCTGTGTTTATATGTTGTGTTTATAAATATATTTTGTTTATAATATTTTGTTTATAAATATATTATGTTTATAATATATTTTGTTTATAAATATATTGTGTTTATAAATATGTGTTTATAAATATATTTTGTTTATGAATATATTTTAATGTTTTTCAGGGTCAGACTGTGAAGCTCAAAGTGAAGCTGAGACGCCATCCTGTGGTGAAAACATGGAAATTCAACAATCTGTCAGACTTTGTTTTTCTTGTTTCATATTTTCAGAATAAAAGTTTCTTGTTCCTGAGTTTTCAGCCTCATCAGTTTTTCCTCCTCAGCGGTTGTCATGGAGACAGTTCAGCTGTCCACCATGTTTGCAGTCCTCTGATTCTGTCTCAGTCTGAACAGCAAGCGTGTGTGTGTTGTATACTGTGTGTAGTATGTTGTGTTGTAAAAGTAGAAGGAGAAAACATGTTTGATGTTTTGTAAATATAAAGTCTGACACATGTCTGTAAAAACTGGGAGAGCGCTGATTAGTTATTAAACATTAAATTAATTATTTTTAATCAGCTCACTTGTTCATGGCGGACCCTGCCTCTCACCCAAAGTGAGCTGGGATAGAGTCCAGCCAGCTCATCGGAGCGGTTACAGATAATGGATGGATGGATTCTTAATCAGCTGTTTTTTGTTGACAATGACACGTTCAAGGACGTCAATTTGAGCTGATGAACATTTTGAACATCTGATGGATCAAAGCACAAAGTGATGATAAGAGATCATAAACATGATATAAAGTCCATGTTTACAAAAAAGAAGACAAATAAAGAAGAAAAATCAATGTTTAAAGGTATAATCTGATGTTAGAGATGATTAAATTTCATGTGAAGGTTTTGTTTGTTTTACTGAATGTTGGATTAAACACAGTAATAAAAACACAGACAGTAAATTTAAATTTATCAATATGAACTTTGTTCATTATAATAGAGAAATCATAGAAATGACACACTCTCCAAAAACAACCAAACTATGGCAGAGGATGAAGGACAAATGTGACAAAGCTGTGTTCAGAGTTTAAAGAAATTAAGTAAAAAAGAAATAATAATAAACACCAACCTTGAATTCTATCAAATTTTATTTTTGTTTTCTGCCAGTTTAAAAATTGAGGGCACACATTGTCTCCTCATCCTCTCTGTTTAATCACTTTGAACAGCTTGACTGTTTTTAGCTCTTTAACCTGTCTTTATCTCAGTTTCTTCATTTTATACTGATTTTATTTATTAATTCAATTCAACTCAATTCAGTTTTATTTATATAACGCCATATCATACCTTCAGTTATGTCATGACACTTCTCATACAGAGCAGGTCTAGACCGTATTCTTTATAATATTATTTACAGAGACCAACAGTTCAACCATGAGCAAGAAAAACTTCTTTTTAACAGGCAGAAACCTCGAACAGACCCAAGCTCATTGGTAGACGGTCATCCACCACGACCGGTTGAGTAAAAGAGGGGCAGATAGAGAGAGGGGGGATAGACAGATAAATAGAGAGAGATAGAGAGACACAGATGCACAGCAGCAGCTAATCATTAACTAATGAGATATGATTATCAGATACTATTGAGATATGGTAACAATAATGACAGTAATAATATAAGTAGTGGACATCGTGCAGGACCACAGCAGCAGCCACGATCCATGAGAACCTGCTGGACGAGAGAGCACAGAAACTCCGGGGAAGAAGTTTAGTTAGTAACATGCATTAACATGCATTAAATTATTATTATTATTATTATTATTATTATTATTATTAATTATTAATACATTATTAGAACACTTCATCATCTTGTGGACAAATTTTATTGAAGTTTTTATTTATTTTTGGTCAATTCTGTTCATTGTGCCAGTTTGTGTTTTTAGACTTTGATCTGAATGTTTGAAAGAAAATCAAAATATTTATTGAAAGACTTTAGAATCAGGTGAAAGTGAAAGGATACTTTTGAAAGTAATCTATTACTTTTAAGGTAGTATTAGTCTACCAAGTATTAGGTAGTAATAGTCAACGTTCTCACACTTTATTTGATGTCCTCAAAAAGAGTAATAGATTACTTGTAAAATAATAGATTATTTTTAAATGAGTAATTATTATATAATATTACTTTAAAAAAATAAATTACTTTTACAGGAATAGATTACTTTTAAAGTAATAGATCACTTTTACAGAGTAATAGATGACTTTATTCAACATTCTCAAACTTTATTTAACATCCAAAGACAAGAAAAACTTTAATGTCTTCAAACACATAAAAAACATTAACAACCTCAAACGTGAGAAAAACTTTATTTAACATCCTCAAACACTTAAAAAAACTTTATTTAACACCCTGAAACACAAACAAAACTTTATTTAACACCCTGAAACACAAGAAAAACTTTATTTAACATCCTGACACGCAAGAAAACTTTATTTACCATCCTGACACGCAAGAAAACTTTATTTAACGTCTTCAGACACAAGAAAAATTTTATTCAATGTCCTCAAACGTGAGAAAAACTTTATTTAACATCCTCAAACACTTAAAAAAACTTTATTTAACATCCTGAAACACAAACAAAACTTCATTTAACATCCTGAAACACAAAAAAACTTTATTTACCATCTGCAAACACATTAAAAACTTTATTTACTGCCATCAAATGTGAGAAAGACTTCATATAATGTCCTGAAAAAGAGTAATATATTACTTTTTAGAGTTATAGATTACCTTTACAGAGTAATAGATTACTTTTAATGTAATAGATTACCTTTCAGAGTAATAGATTACATTTACAGAGTAATCAATTATTTTTTTATGTGTTAGATTACTTTTTAATGTTACATTTACATTTACATTTAGTGGAGCTCGATGAGCAGCGGGGTGACATGTGACCTTTTGGGTTGGTTGTAGACCAGGCGCGCTGCTGCGTTCTGGATCATCTGAAGAGGTTTCACTGAGCAGGCTGGCAGGCCCGTCAGGAGGGCATTACAGTAATCTAGTCTTGAGATAACGACAGCTTGTGTCAGGAGTTGAGTGGCGTGTTGAGTTAAGTAAGGTCTGATTCTTCTGATGTTGTAAAGTGCAAAATGGCATGACCGGGCAACTGAGGCGACATGATTGGAAAAGGTTAGTTGGTCATCAGTCATAACCCCTAAGTTTCTCACCACCCTGGTGGGGGCGAGACATAGGGAATCAATTTTGATGTTGATGTCGTGGTGTATCGTAGGTTTGGCTGGGAGGAGCAGCAGTTCAGTGTTAGAGAGGTTCAGCTGGAGGTGATTTGCCTTCATCCATGTGGCAATGTCCAGAGACCCGTGCAGAGATCGAGGGGTCATCAGGAGGAATGTAATGTAATAGATTACTTTCTAGGGAAAAGTAATAGATTACTTTTACAGAGTAATAGATTACTTTTTAGGGTAATAACGTACTTTGAGAGAGTTATAGATTACTTTTGAAAAAGATTACTTTTTCTGAAAATATTTTTTTCTAAAATTATCCGGATTTCTTTCAAATTTTTTCTGAAAATCTTTCTGAATTTTTTTTTCTAAAAATATTCAATTAGTAATACACTACTTTCAAAAGTAATAGATTACTGTCAAAAGTAATAGATTACTTTTTTCTGAAAATATTTTTTTCTAAAATTATCCGGATTTCTTTCAAATTTTTTCTGAAAATCTTTCTGAATTTTTTTTTCTAAAAATATTCAATTAGTAATACACTACTTTCAAAAGTAATAGATTACTTTCAAAAGTAATAGATTACTTTTTTCTGAAAATATTTTTTTCTAAAATTACTAATAAAATAGAATCAAAATAAAACTTTTTTCAGAAAATTTTAATTTTCTTTGGAAAATTGCACCTTTTCCATGTAAAATCTTTATTCGTAAAATTGTTGCGTTTTTTATGAAAAATCTTCCTTTTTTTGGAAAATTGTCAGTTTTTTTAATGAAATTCTGACCTTTTTATGAGAATCCTGACTTATTTTCTGGGAATTCTGACTTGTTTTCTTACTTTTCTTTGGAAAATTGCGAAATTTTCTATGAAAAATCTGACCTTTTTCTGAGAATTCTGACTTATTTTCTGAGAATTTTTCCATTTTTTTTTTTTCTGAAGATTCTTTTTTGGAAAATTTAGAAAACTTTTTTCTATGAAAAATCTAACTTTATTTGGAAAATTGTGACCTTTTTTATGAAAATTCTGACCTTTTATGAGAATTCTAAATTATTTTCTGAGAATTTTTCTGTTTTTCTTTCTGAAAATTCTCAGTTTTTTTGAAAAATTGCAACTTTTTTCTATCAAAAATCTGACTTTTTGCGGAAAATTATGACTTTTTTTACGCAAAATCTGACCTTTTTCTAAGAATTCTGACTTGTTTTCTGACAATTCTGACTTGTTTTCTTACTTTTCGTTGGAAAATTGCGACATTTTCTACGAAAAACTCTTACTTTTTTCAGAAAATTGAAAGTTTTTTTATGAAAATTTGTACTTTTTTCAGAAAATTATGACATTTTTTTTTACAAAAAATCTGACTTTTTCTACAAAAATGTGTTTTTGCAAAATTGCGACTGCTTTTACAGTAAATTCCGACTTTTTTAATGAAAAATTTAACTTTTTTGTGGAAAATTGCAACTTTTTTGTGAAAAATCTTATCTTTTTGGAAAATTGCAATGTTGTTTTACAAAAAATCTTACTTTTCCCATGGAAAAAATCCTACTTTTTCTATGGAAAAAAACTTACTTTTTTGTAGAAAACTGCAACTTTTTTTCTTGAAAATTCAATTTTTTTATGGAAAAAATGGGAATGGGAATTCTGACTTGTTTTCTAAGAATTCTGACTTTTCTGCAAATTCTTTTCTTTTCTTATTATCTTTCGGAAAATTGCAACTTTTTCTTACTTCTCTTGATGTTTCTAGGAACAATCTTACTTTTTTGGAAAATTGCAACATTTTTTTTTACAATAATTCTCATTTATTTATGGAAAATTGCAACTTTTTTTTTTTTTTTTACAATATATCTTACCTTTTTCTGAAAATTGCGACTTTTTCTAAGAAAAATATTACTTTTTTCAGAAAATTGTTACTTTTTCTACGAAAATTCTGACCTTTTTTTTTTTACTTTTTTTATAGAAAATTGCGACTTTTTCTATAAAAAATCTTAATTTTTTGGAAAATTTCGACATTTTGTTATGATAATTCCCATTTATTTTCCGGACAAATCTTACTTTCTCTACAAAAACTATTTTTCGGAAAATGACAATTTTTTAAATGAAAAATCTTACTTTTTCAAGGATGATTGTGACTCTCTCAGAAAACTGACTTTTTCTATGAAAAATCTTGCTTTTATCAGAAAATTGCGACTTTTTCTACGAGAAATCTTTTTTTTTTGAAAATTGTGATTTTTTATGGAAAATCGTACTTTTTCGGAAAATTGTGATGTGTTATACGAAAATTCTCATTTTTTAAAGAAAATTGTGACTTTTTTACAAAAAATTGTGCCTTTTTCGGAAAATTGCGACCTTTTTCTGAAAAATTTGACTCTTTTCCGAAAATTGAGATGTTTTCTTTTACATAAAATCGTACTTTTTCAATGAAAATGTGAATTTTTTTTTTTACAAAACAAACATACTCTTTTTTCGGAAAATTGCAATTTTTTTATGAAAATTGTTACTTTTTCAAGGAAAATTACGATTTTTTTACAAAAAATTTTACTTTTTCTACGAAAATTCATAAATTTTTTCAGAAGATTGCGATTTTTTTTAAAGATATATTTTTTGGCCTTTTTCAAACTTTATTTTTGATAGAAACAGCTGAAGAGTGACAGGAATTTGGGGAGAGAGCGATGGGGAATGACATGCAGCAAAGGGCCGCAGGTCGGATTTGAACCCTGGGCTGCTGCTGAGCCTTTGTACATGGGGTGGATGCTCTATCAACTGAGCTAATCGACACCCCAAAAAATTGCGATGTTTTTTTTTTTTACGATAAATCTTACTTTTTCAAGAAAAATTTCGACTTTTTCTACGTTTTTAATGAAAATTCTTACTTTTTCAAGGACAATTGCGACTATTTTACAAAGATATGTTACTCTTTCTACTAAAGTTCGTACTTTTTTCGGAAAAATTGCGATGTTTTTTTTCGAAAAAATTTACTTTAACGTATTTTTTATGAAAAGTCTTACTTTTTCAAGAAAAATTTCGACTTTTTCTACAAAAAATCTCAGTTATTTTTGTAAAATTGCGACTTTTTACAAAAAAAATATATTTTTTCTACAAAAATTTTTACTTTTTTCGGAAAATTGCAACTTTTTTTATGAAAATTCTTACTTTTTCAAGGAAAGTTGTGATGTTTTTAATGAAAATTCTTACTTTTCAATGACAATTGCGACTGTTTCACAAAGAAATCTTAGTTTTTCTACTAAAGTTTGTACTTTTTTTCGGAAAATTGCAACGTTTTTTTTCGAAAAATTTTACTTTAACATATTTTTTATGAAAAATCTTACTTTTTCAAGGAAAATTGCAACTTTTCCTAGGCAAAATTTTACTTTTTTCAGAAAATTGCAAGTTTTTTTTTCACAAAAATGTTACTTTTTTACGTTTTTTATGAAAAATCTTAATTTTTCAAGAAAAATTGCAACTTTTTAACGAAGAATTGTACTTTTTCTACAATAATTTGTCCTTTTTCTTGGAAAATTGCAACATCTTTTAGAAATATTCCCATCTTTCAAGGAAAATTGCAACTTTTTTACAGGAAAAATCTTGCTTTTCTCTGAAATTATTTCTGATGTTTTTTTTCAAGAATTATTCTAAAATTATTCAGTTAGCAATAGATTACTTTTAAAAGTAATAGATTACTTTTAAAGTAACAGATTACTTTCTAAAATTGATTATTTTGAAAGTGATAGATTACTTTTTATACAATATTTTTAATTACTTCACTCAACAATCTCAAACTTAAGAAAAACGTCATTCAACATTCTCAAATTTAAGAAAAACTTTATTTAACATCCTGAAACACAAAAAAAACTTTTGAAGTAATAGATTACTTTAAAAGTAATAGATTACATTTGAAAAAGATTTTTTTTTTCTGAAAAAATATTCTGAATTTTTTTCCACACTTTGTAAAAATTTCTCTGAAATTTGTTTTTTACAAATTTTTCTGAAAATATTTTTTCTAAAAATATTCAGTCAGTAATAGATTACTTACAAAGTAATGGATTACTTTCAATGTAATAGATTACTTTGATGTAATAAATTATTTTAAAATAATAGATTACTTTCAAAAAAGATTACTTTTATCTGAAAATATTTTTTCCTAAAATTATCCAGAATTTTTTCTAAAAATATTTAAGTAAAAGTAATGTAAAAGTAATGGATTAATTTCAAAAATAATAGATTACTTTAATGACAAAATAAAATAAAACAAAAAATTAAATAAATTAAAAATCAATTACATTAATTAATTAACTTGAAAGTAATCTATTCGTTTGAAAGTAATTCATTAATTTGAAAGTAATCTATTACTTTGAAAAAATCCATTACTTTCAAAGTAATCTATTACATGGAAGTAATCTATTACTTTTGAAAGTAATCCATTAGTTTCAAAGTATTCCATTACTTCTGAAAAAAGATTTCTTTTATCTGAAAATATTTTTTCTAAAATTATCCAGAAATTTTTCTGAAAATATTTAAGTAATAGTAATGTAAAAGTAATGTATTACTTTCAAAAGTAATAGATTACTTTAATGACAAAATAAAATAAAAAAATAAAATAAATTAAAAATCAATTACATTAAAGTAATCAATTACATTAAAGTAATCAATTAACTTGAAAGTAATCTATTACTTTGAAAGTAATCCATTACTTTCAAAGTATTCCATTACTTTTGAAAAAAGATTACTTTTATCTGAAAATATATTTTTTAATTATCCAGAAATTTTTCTGAAAATATATATATTTTTAAATATTCAGTTTGTAATAGATTACTTTCAAAAGTAATGGTTTACTTTCAAAAGTAATAGATTACTTTCAAAGTAATCCATTACTTTAATGTAATAGATTACTTTTAAAGTAATTGATTAGTTTAATGACAAAATAAAATAAAACAAAATAAATTAAAACAAATTAGAAATCCATTACTTTAAAAGTAATCTATTACATTGAAGTAATCTATTACTTTTGAAAGTAATCTATTATTTTCAAAGTATCCCATTACTTTTGAAAAAAGATTACTTTTATCTGAAAATATTTTTTCTAAAATAATCCGGAAAGTTTTCTGAAAGTAATCCATTACTTCGAAAGTAATCCATTACATTGAAGTAATCTATTACTTTTAAAAGTAATCCATTACTTTCAAAGTATTCCATTATTTTTGAAAAAAGGGTTTTTTTTGTGGGCAAGTTTTTCCTCACTCGAACAGGGAGTCTAAGGACAGAGAGTCTAAGGACAGAGGGTCTGAGGACAGAGGGTCTGAGGACAGAGGGTGTAAGGACAGAGGGTGTGAGGACAGAGGGTGTAAGGACAGAGGGTCTAAGGACAGAGGGTGTGAGGACAGAGGGTGTGAGGACAGAGGGTGTAAGGACAGAGGGTCTAAGGACAGAGGGTGTAAGGACAGAGGGTGTAAGGACAGAGGGTGTCACTCCCTGTACAGATTGTAAAGCCCTCTGAGGCAAAATGTGTTTTGTGAATTTGGGCTATACAAATAAAATTTGATTTGATTTTATTACTTTTATCTGAAAATATTTTTTCTAAAATTATCCAGGAATTTTTCTGAAAAAATATATTTTTTTTAATATTCAGTTAGTAATAGATTACTTTCAAAGGTAATAGAGTACTTTTACAGTAATGGATTAGTTTAATGACAAAATAAAATAAAATGAAACAAATCAGAAATCTATTAATTTAAAAGTAATCTATTACATTAAAGTAATCTATTACTTTAAAAGTAATCCATTACTTTCAAAGTAATCTATAACTTTAAATGTAATAGATTACTTCTTTTTTTTTCTTTGGCCTTTTTCAAGCTTTATTGGATAGAGACAGCTGAAGAGTGACAGAAACGTGGAGAGAGAGATGGCAATGACATGCAGCAAAGGGCCACAGGTCGGATTCCAACCCTGGGCCGCTGCTTCGTACATGGGGCGGATGCTTTACCAACTGAGCTAACCAACACCCCGTAATAGATTACTTCTGAAAAAACTTTTATCTGAAAATATTTTTCCTAAAATAATCTGGAAAGTTTTCTGAAATTTTTTTTTCTAAAAATATTGCCAGTAATAGATTACTTTCAAAGTAATGGATTACTTTCAAAGTAACAGATTACTTTTTAAGTAATGATTACTTACTACTTTCTAATGTAATAGATTACTTTAATGTAATAGATTACTTTCTAAAGTTATAGATTACTTTTGAAAGAAGATTACTTTGAAAATATTTCTTTCTAAAATTATCTGGAAATTTTTCTGAAAATATTTTTCTAAAAAAATATTCAGTTAGTAATAGATTACTTTCAAAGTAATAGATTATTTTGAAAGTAATAGATAACTTTTTTATATAATATTTTTAATTACTTCACTCAACAATCTCAAACGTAAGAAAAACTTTATTCAACATTCTCAAATTTAAGAAAAACTTTATTTAACATCCTGAAACACAAGAAAGACTTTAATAGATTACTTTTAAAGAGTAATCTATTACTTGACATAAACATAAAATAAAATAAAACCAAATAAAATAAAATATACAAAATACATCACAATAAAATAAGATAAATCAAAATAAAACAACATAAAACCAAATAAAAGAAAATAAATTAAATAAATAAATAAAATAAATCAAAAGAAAACAAGAGAAAAAATAAAACCAAATAAAACAAAAGAAATCAAAAGAAAATAAACCAAAAGAAAATAAAAAAACAAAAGAAATCGAAAGAAAACCAAATAAAATAAAACAAAATAAAATTAATCAAAATAAAACAAAATAAAATAAAACAAAACTACGGAAGCCGAGAACGGCCATGGATTTTTCTTTTTTTATGCACCGTTATCTCGTGATAACGACTTATTATCTCGTTATCTCGATATAACAAAGATTGTTTTCTCGTGATAACAAATTAATTTATTTCGTTATCTCAATATAACAAAGATCATTTTCTCGTGATAACGAATTAATTTTAAAGTGTTAGTCTTGATTTCAACCTACTAGACCTGCCATGAACAGCTTCCGAAGCTACCCGGTAGCCGCTAAACAAGCCCAGTAAACAAACTAACGTAAAGTGTAACTTACCGGTACGTGGCAGCTTTTATAGGTTGAAATCATAACGAACACATTATAAATTAATTCGTTATCACGAGAAAACGATCTTTGTTATATTGCGATAACGAGATAATAAGTCGTTATCACGAGGTAACAGTGCATAAAAAAAAAGAAAAATCCATGGCCATTCTCGGCTTCTGTACGAAACATAACAAAACAAATAAAAATAAAACAAAATAAAATAAAACAAAATAAATTAAAATAAAATAAAATAAAATAAGACAAAACAAAATAAAACAAAATAATTAAATAAAATATAATAAAACAAAACAAAACAAAATAATAAAATTAAACAAAATAAAATAAAACAAAACAAAATAATAAAATAAAACAAAATAAAATAAAATAAAATAAAACAAAACAAAATAAAATAAAATAAAAAATAAAACAAAATTTTAAAAAAATCAAAATCAAAAATAAAACAAAATAAAACAAAATAAAATAAAATAAAACAAAATAAAATAAAACAAAATAAAACAAAACAACACAAAACAAAATAAAACAAAACAAAACAAAACAAAATAAAATAAATCAAACATCAGCATATTTTTTAATGAATAATATTTTAAAGTATTTTTAACGTTAAATGTTTTATGTGCTGACGTCATTAATGTTTCTACACTCATGTTCTTCTCACTTCCTGAGTGTCGTTTTTACGTGCTGACGTCAGGGCCGTGCGTGCCTCGCTGTGGAGGAATGTGCGGAAACTTTCCTTCTTTACTTTTCTGCGCTGATCGAAGAAGAAACTAAACAAAGTCCAGAAACTGAACAAAGTTCGAAGAAAGTCGGGAAAGTTCGGAGCGGACAGTTGGGTGAGTGTGGCGGGCTGTGAGTGCACCGTGTCGGGCAGAGGGTGAAGCTGCTCGGCGGGTGGAAAGTTGTTCGGCAGTTGGAGTAAAATGGAGGCGGTGAGGTGGAGAAGAAGGCGCTGTCCGGGGCTGATCAGGACCATGGCTAACACTCCGACACCACCAGCCGACCCGCAGCACGCCAAACACGGCGGCACACTCTGCCGCCCAAAACATCCACAAACGTTCCCGTAACGTTCACTGTAGCTTCACACCCGGTCAAAATGTCGATGTTTGATTTCTGCTTCCGCAAACCAACTTTTCTGAAACGGCACCGAGGCCGAACTTCACGATAAAGACCGGCCGAAACCGAGTTTAAGTGTAGACTCGGTTAAACTGAGCCTGTGTGAGTTTATTAACGTGTCGGCAGATTAAACAGACTTTAAATCAAAGTTTAAATCAGAGTTTAATATTATTAAAGTTAGTTTTAATGTTCATAAACCCGCTGAGAATCCGCGTGCTCATTACCGGACATTTAATCTGTTCTAACGTTAAATTTTAATCATTCTTTTCACCGTTTAAATTATTAAAATTACTTTATTTAATGTCACCAAACTGCGTTCATGTTTGTGTGTGTTGAAGCTTCAGTCTGATGTTAGTCTGCAGGCTGGTTATAAGTTAATTAAACTCTCTGTGTGTTTGTATATTATACATTATATTGTTCGGCCAGCCTTTAAATGATAATTAATCATGTTTCTTCATGTGTCATCAGAGTTTGACGGTGTGTAGCTCTCTGTCAGTCTCCGTTAAACTCTGTTTCCACACGGACCTCTGAACCAGCTGCTCTCTTTATGGCGCTGTCGACTGAGCTGTGGTGCTGTTTCAAAATGGCCGACACACACGTGACGTCACAGTGGAAATATGAGAAAGGGCTAGCAGCGGCAGCTAGCACTGGCAGCTAGCAGCGGCGGCGGCTAGCACTGGCAGCTAGCAGCGGCAGCTAGCAGCGGCGGCGGCTAGCACTGGCAGCTAGCAGCGGCAGCTAGCACTGGCAGCTAGCAGCGGCGGCTAGCACTGGCAGCTAGCAGCGGCGGCTAGCACTGGCAGCTAGCAGCGGCGGCTAGCAGCGGCAGCTAGCACTGGCAGCTAGCACTGGCAGCTAGCAGCGGCGGCTAGCAGCGGCGGCTAGCACTGGCAGCTGAAGTGCTAGCTGCCCTTTCTGTGAAAATCTGAACTTTTATCAGTTTTCAAACTCAGTTTGAACAAATCGAGTTTAAAATATATTTCAGATAAAAACACTTTGAAAAGAAAATTGATTCTGTAAAAACCTGAAAAAAATAATTTTTTAAAAAGAGCAAACTTCTCTGAGAGCTGCTGGAAACTACTATGTAATAAAATATAAAACTTTACTTTTAAACTTTAACTACTTTAACTTTTTAAACTTTAACATTTTTAACTTGAACTTTTAAACTTTAACATTTTAAACTTTAACTTTTAAACTTTAACTTTAACATTTTTAACTTTAACTTTTAAACTTTAACATTTTAAACTTTAACTTTTTCAACTTTAACATTTTTTACATTAACTTTTAAACTTTAACATTTAAACTTTAACATTTTAAACTTTAACTTTTAAACTTTAACATTTTTAACTAACTGCTTTTAAATTTTAACTTTTTCAACTTTAACATTTAAACTTTAACATTTAAACTTTAACATTTTAAACTTTAACTTTAACATTTTTAACTTTAACTTTTTAAATTTTAACTACTTTTAAACTTTAACTACTTTTAAACTTTCACATTTTCAACTTTAACGTTTAAACTTTAACTTTTAAACTTTATCATTTTTAACTTTAACTTTTTAAACTTTAACTACTTTTAAACTTTCACATTTTCAACTTTATCATTTTCAACTTTAACATTTAAACTTTAACTTTTAAACTTTAACATTTTCAACTTTAACTTTTAAACTAACATTTAAATAAAGCGTTAAAATGTTTGATGAGTCTGAATCAAAGTGTTGAAGTAAACTTGAACAGTCACACAGAAAGGTGCAGCAGCTGAGCTGACGTCACTGTTAACAGAAGAAAAATGTTCTTTAAAGGTCCTTTAAATGTTCTCTTAAGATTTTCTAAATGTTCTCTTAAGGTTTTCTAAATGTTCTCTAAAGGTTCTTTAAATGTTCTCTAAATGTTATCTAAAGGTTTTTTAAATGATAAAAACAGATCAGTTGTTTGTCAGAAGAGTTGAAGCTCGGTCATGGTGACATCGTCCTGATCCAGAATCTGTTTCCAGTTTTATTATATACGAAAAACTTTCTCCTCGTGTCGTCCTGCAGCGTCCCGTGAGGCTGAACATCTGAACCCAACATGGCGGCTCAGACTGTGTTCTCGGTTGAGATGTTTCCTGTCGGCGTCTCTCTGATAGACGACACTCAGAGTCTCAGTGACATGCCGAGGAACACGCTGCCCGCCCCTCAGCTCGTGATGCTGGCCAACGTGGCAGCCGTGACGGCGGCAGAGGGAGGCAGCGGCGCTGGTGGTAGCGGTGATGGCAGCGCAGCGGACGAGAAGGAGATGATGGAGCTGAAGACAGTGGGATGTAACTATTCTGACAGCGAGGACGAGAACATCATCAGGTCTGTACAGTCATTTCCTACATAGAGATGGATGGAGCACCTGGCCTGAGTGGTGCAGTCCGCTCCGTGTGTTGTCTGTTAACTCACCTGTGTGTCCGTCCAGGTACAGCTACGACAACCAGAACCAGCGGGAGGTGTGCATCATCGAGTACCCTGAGCCTCTGGGCCCGGGCATCGAAGCTGTGATCGTTGGAAACGACGGCGAGGAGCAGGAGGACGACAAAGCTGAAGACCTGTCCCGGCACACTCAGCCCCGCCCCCCTCCCACCAGCAGCACCAAAACACCTGAGCGGGGTGCCAAACGTAAGGACGGCCCCCCTGCCGTCGCCCCGGAGACCACAAAGAAGAAGAAGCCGTTCCACTGTAAACCGTGTCATTTCCAGGCACAGAACGAGCAGGAGTTCGTCCAACACCTTGGCACGCATGGCGTCAGCAAGATGATGGTGGTGAACCGGGTCGAGGGCAGGAGCAAGACCAGGACCAAGGAGGCGGAGACACCCGAGTCCCAGAGCCCAGCGGGCGGGGAGGCGGAGGGCGGAGGGGAGGCGGCCGCAGGTGACATCAAAGGGCTGATCAGGTGTGAACGGTGCGGCTACAACACCAACAGATACGACCACTACATCGCACACCTGAAGCACCACAGCAAGGAGGGCGACGACCACAGGTAGTCCACCGGGTCACATGACCCTGCATCAGTCCACTCTGTAACTAGTGATGTGACGAATGTCTGTGCTGCTGTCTGTGTCTCTGCAGGGTGTTCAAGTGTACTCTGTGTCCATACACCACCGTCAGTCAGTACCACTGGAGGAAACACCTGAGGAACCACTTCCCCAGCAAACTGCACACCTGCAGCCAGTGCTCCTACTTCTCCGACCGCAAGAGCAACTACGTCCAGCACATCCGGACACACACGGGTCTGTGCTGCTGTCTGTGGTCAGTCTGTTAACAGGACTGACTTTTTGTCATGGACACTTCGTGTGATAATCATGTGATAATCATGTGATGTGTCATTTCCTGTCCTCCTCAGGTGTCCGTCCGTTTCAGTGTCCGTACTGCGAGTACTCCAGTTCACAGAAGACTCACCTGACGCGACACATGAGGACTCACTCCGGTCAGTCAGTAAAACACGTTAAACCACTAACACGTACAGGGTCATACATGATGTAGAGAACACGTGCAGGGTGCAGAGACTTTACTGGTGGTAACTGTAGCAACCATAGTAACAGTAGTAGTAGTATTTGTGGTAACCATAGTAACAGTAGTAGTAGTATTTGTGGCAACCATAGTAACAGTAATAGTAGTATTTGTGGTAACCATAGTAACAGTTTTAGAGGATGCTCAGTGTTGTTATCTGAGTGATGATGTCACTGACTGTCTTCCTGTTTGTTCTCACTGAAGCTCTCGATGTCGGACTAACATGGTAAAGTCATGTGACTTCCTGTGTGTTGTTGTTCCTGTCACATTCTGTGGGGGGCATTATTCAGAATTAACATGCACATACTGTAACTATATTAACTATGTAAACCGTCTGAAGGTGTTTGGGTTGACCCAGGACGGACAGGTAGAGTCCGTGTACACCTGGTGGTTCTGAATGAGGTCCCTCGGCTCCGTCTGTCTGTTTTCAGGTTGATCTGTGTGAATCTTCCTGCATGAACTAATTTTAAACTGTACACTGTCACCTGCAGGATGTTCACACCTGTTTACTTGCTGTTCACAGGTGAGCGTCCCTTCAAGTGTGAGAGTTGTAACTACCTGGCAGCCAACCAGCATGAGGTGACCCGCCATGCCCGTCAGGTCCACAACGGCCCCAAACCTCTTTCCTGTCCGTACTGCGAGTACAAGACCGCCGACCGCAGCAACTTCAAGAAGCACGTGGAGCTGCACCTCAACCCTCGCCAGTTCCTTTGCCCGCTCTGCAAGTACGCTGCCTCCAAGAAATGCAACCTGCAGTACCACATCAAGTCCAGGCACTCGGGCTGCAACGTGTCCGTTGACATCTCCAAGGTCAAGCTGCGCGTCAAGAAACCTGGTCCGGATGGGACGGAGGAAGCCTCCAAAGCAGACAACTTTGACAACTCATCGAGCATGGAGGAGGACTTCGACATGGACGAGGACGACAGCGTTGACTCGAGCCCGATCAACCTCTCAATAAGAAAGAGCAGTCGGCCCGGCATCGGCCAACCAGCGCAGAGTGAGGCATCCGACAAGGTTCAGAAGAGGTCCAACGTCACCTCTGAGAAAGTGTCGAAGGTCAAAGACAAGTCAGAACTAGAGAAAAGGGTCACGACCAGGCAGAAGAAGATTGAGAAGATAAATGAGAACCTTCAGGAGAACCCATCTGTCAAAGAACCTCAAACAGAGACCCCCGACAACAAGTCAAAGAGACGAGTCAAGAAGCTGCCGGCTGCAGAGAAAACAACTGTTAAGGACCAAACACCAGGACCCGAGACCAACAAAGACCAACAGAGACCAGAAGAAGAAGGAGCGGTGAGGTCTGAGAAAGAGAAAGAACATCAGAAGAACGAAAGCGGCGGAAAAGAGAACAAAAGTCTCAACAAGCTGAGGAAGTCCGGATCAAAGAAGTCTGACAAAACACCAGAACCTCTCGAGGAAGCTCAACAGAAACAGGACAGTCCGGACAAAGTCCAAAAGGTGAAAGAGAAGTCTGCAAAAAGGAAAGCAGTAGAAGCTCTGGACCTATCCAAAAAGACTGAGTCTGAGACTCCATCCAAGACCAGACGGCTGAAAGCCTCCAAATCTGCTCCAGAGGACAGGAAGAAGACCAACGACACCACGACGACACCGAACAAGTCCAACGGGACAACCCCCATCAAGCAGAAGACCAGGAACGCAAGCAAGAAAGCCACGGGCCTCCAACAATCTGTGGACCTGGATAAAGACAAGATGGGTCCAGTCACTGGTCGAGACTGTCCAACGCCAACCACAGACTCTGAGCCCGGCCCGACACAGAAGAACTCGTCCACAGAGAAGACTGAGCAGGACCAGAGGGACACTTCCCCGTCCTGCAGCTCAGGGGAGGGCACACCTTCTCCAGCCAAGCTCCGCCCTCCTCCAACCTTCCTCAAACCCACGTCACCACCTTCTCTGGTGCTGCCAGTCCAACAAAGCAAACCGGCTGATCCGGAGGACGACGAGGGCATCCACAGCAGCCACGAGGGAGGAAGTGACATCAGCGACAGCGCCTCTGAGGGCAGCGACGACTCTGGACTCAATGGCACTGGCGCCGGGTCGGGCAAGATGGCGAATGACCCTGAGACACCCACCGACGAGATCCCGACGCCGACGGAGCTCAAAAGTCACATGTGCATCTTCTGCGACCGCACGTTCCCTCTGGAGGTCGAGTACCGCCGCCACCTCAACCGCCACCTCGTCAACGTGTACTACATGGACACCGCCAAAGGACAGAAGTGAGGACGTGTCTCCACAGCAACGCCCTACACATACATCTTATTGTAAAAGTCTTTTAAACGAGTTTTCACCATCAGCTGTCCTCACAGTCTGTTCACGCCTGCTGTTACCACAGTGACACTTCTTGTGATCTGATGTCACTTCCTACTCTGTGTAAATAAACTCGTTAATCATTGAGTCGTAGAAACATTTGATGAATCATTCGTCAGTTTGTCGACAGTTTAGAAAGTTTCTTCAAACGACCCTGAAAGTTCAGATGCTGCGAGCAGATCGACCTGACAGGAAGTCAAACACAGAAATGATTTTCAAAATAAAACTTCCTGTGCAGACTGTTTAACTCTGGAGGTAAAACAGGAAGTCGTCTGTCTGTTTCCTGTTGATCAATGAAATGTTTTATTGTAGATGTACTGTAAACGTCATGTTACATCATAACACGTGAGGTCACATGACACCAGACCACCTCAGGTGTGAGTTCAGTTAAACAGCAGGTGTGAACAGACTGAACCCAAAGTATCATCGTGTGTGACATCTTAAAGTCTGTAGATTAAACTCTGATGACATCATCAGGTCTGAAACATTACCGTGTAAACATGTCGTGCCTTTGACAATCAGCTGTTACATTTAAACTGTTTGTTCAGCAACCTGACGTCTGATTGGTCAAACAAACTGTAAATACTTGTGTGCAATATTCAGAGAGCTGTGGTATGATTGGCTCGTCCGCTCTGACATCAGTTTGGTACTTTGTTTTCTTCTCTCATTACGCTAACGAGGAAATTAAAACATGTTTATCAGATATTAGTCATAACTTGTAGTTTCATCTGTTTATTCACTTAAATCAACTTTTATAAATAAAGTTTTCAAATAAACTTCGTCTGTTCCTTTAAATAACTGTGCTGTTGTCAAAACATCATGTGACCTGAATGCCTCTGTGGAGTTCACATCAAGTCAGAACCGTGATCCAGGACGGTCCACCTCTCCTCAGCTGTCGTCAGCTGTGTCCTCACTCCTTCTTCTTCTGGACCTGCAGCCTCTTTGCACCGCGGCCCGACATCCCGCTGTCCAGCAGGCCCAGCGGTTTGATGGGTTTGTAGGCGGCGGTCTTTCTGATGCGTTCTCCTTTCAGAGTGACGACGTGAGGAAGCAGCGGCGGCTTCCGCAGACTGAAGTCTGCCGACTCTGGACCGTGAACCCTCAACACCAGCTGATTGCCATCAGGCGCCGTCACCGCCACCCAACCTGCAGAGACAGAACGGGGGTTAGACCAGTTTACAGAGAGATCATGTGACCGTCCCTCACCTCAGTCAGGTGTTCTTACCTGCAGACGACAGCTTGATGTCAGCGGCAGCCTCCAGGTAACCTCGACCCTCCAGCCTGAACTCCTGAGGAACCAACGGCGGGAAGTCCTTCATCCGCTCCGACCCTCCCAGAGGAACCTGAACACACCACAACACACTGAGTCCTGATGTGTGATTGGCTGGCTGGCTGTCTGAACGGCTGACTTATCATGTGACTCACCCCCAGCAGGATGTGTCCAGCGTGTTTCTCATAGATGGCGCCGGCCTTTTCCAGACTGGTGATGTGGACCGGGACCCGACTGGACGCCACAACTGAGAACCAGCACGACTTCCCGCCCTGTGGACAAGATCCAAACAGCTGATCTAGTGTAAGAGCAGTCAGACTGAACACTGCCCTACACTAACTCCATATGACCTTTCCTCATGGCGTTTCACATCAAGGTCAAGGACAAGTGTTTAGGACACACACACACACACACAGTTTGATAGTGTAATGACAGTGAGATTAATAAATGTGTTTGAATGGAAGTCAATGAGATATTTTTGGTCACGATGGTGTCCAGAGGGAGAATCTGACACTACATGAAAAATACTAATGCAATCAAATCAATGTAGTTGTTAATGTTTGACATATCCAAGACTCTAATCAGCACCAACACCACATCCACCTTTTTATGTCATAAATAATGAATCATTCAGATCATTAAACTGACATTTAAAGGTACAGTGTGTAAGATCAGAATAAGGCAAACATGGAATATAATATGCATAACTAACTAGTGGGAGAGGGTCCCCTTTCATGGAGGCCGCCATGTTGAAACACCTTATTTCTACAGTAGCCCAGAACAGACAAATTAAATACTGACTCTAAACAGGGTCCTTAAAGTGTTGTTTCTCCTTTACACTAGGAAGGTGAGGGTGATGTGAGGAGATTACAATGCAGTGATTGGACCACTAAATGCAACTAAATTCTACACACTGTACCTTTAAAGTTACAATCAGGACAATTATTCAATGTTAGTTTTGCCAGCTGTTTGTTGCCTTAGCGGACTCCATTTCTAAGCTAACGTTAGCGGACTCCATTTCTAACCTAACGTTAGCAGACTCTATGCTAAGCTAACATTACCTGCAGGAAGTCGATCCTCGCCATGGCGCCCACGAACAGACTCGTTCCCGGCTTCAACACGAACGTCCGCGGGACAACGGCCTGCGAGGGAACCACTGACATCACTTCCTGTTCTGTGAGCAGGTTCAGGATCTGAAGGGGACACTTGGCGTGAGTGCTGACACCTGATTGGTCAATGAATGAACGTGTTTAACAAGGTCGACTCACGTCGCGTTCCTTCATGATCCCAGGTGTGTCAAACAGCCAATGAGCATCTTTGAGCTCGTTCAGGGTCAACTCAGACAACCTGCAGGGGGCTGACAGAGGTCAGAGGTCACACAGGGGTCACACAGGAGTCAGAGGTCATTCATCCAATCAGGTGTCTCCTCACCTGTGCGCGGCGTCTCTCCATCGTCATTTTCTCCAAAAGACAAACTGTCAGGATCAAACTCGATTTCATCTCGTCTGGACTGAACGTCAGATTGGAACGTCCTGCCAACACGACCTGGACAGGTAGATAGGTAAACAGGTAGATAGATGGACAGGTAGACAGGTGAACAGGTAGACAGTGTATCCCCCCCATCTTACCCACGAGGTAGCCCCTCTTGCTCAGGTGTGTGAGCGTCCTCAGTTCGTCATGTGACAGCTCGCTCACGGTCTGTGTCGCCGCCTCGTTCAGGCGCTCGCGTCGTCTGAACATTCTGTACGGTGTCGGGTTCATGATCGGGAACTTCAGCAGGTTCAGAGTCGTCCCTGAACGCACCGTGGCGGGAAAAACAAACACAGTTACATCAGATTACCCATCATGCTCTGAGAGCTATGTGGAGTCAGGTGAGCTCACCTGGCCACGGCGAGATGGTGGCCTTGTGGACGGCGTCGGACGCTCTGGACTTGCAGTAGTCGGACTGCAGCAGCGTGTTGAACAGTGTGGACTTGCCGGCGTTGGCGCTGCCCACCAGGTACACGTCACATTTGTACCTCCAGGAGCGCTGCAGGTCGGAGATCAAAGACTCCACGCCGTAACCCGTCTTAGCGCTGATCAGGTGGACGCCGGTCACCTGACTGCCGAACCCGGAGTCCTCACAGTACCGACTGAGCTGCCGTTTGATTCGCTGCAGATAGTTGGGCGAGTCTCCCGGCAACAGGTCGATCTTGTTGCCGAGGACGATAACGTGTTTGTTGGTCCCGACCAGGTCCGGCAGGTCGGGTACGATGGAGTCTGGCAGGTCCAGCAGGTCGACGATAAGCAGCACCAGCGCCCTGAGGGGCCGCACCTGCCGCACCACGGTCCGGTACTGATCCGCGGACAGGTGGAGGTTCAGCGCCTTGTGGTGGTGCGTCAGCAGGTGGCAGCGCTGACAGGTGGCGCCGCTCAGACGCTCCTCCTGCAGCAGCACCTTGTACTTCTCACTGGGCAGGTAACCGGGCACAGTGGCGGCGGTGCAGTGAAGGACGGCGCCGCAGCCTGAGCAACAGGTGTCACTGACCGGCTCGTCCCCATCCGGAGTGCCGAACACCTTGTGCTCACCTTTACCTGCCTTCTTCTTCTTCTTCTTCTTCTTCTTCTTTGACGCCACAACGTCCTCGTCCAACGGGAAGTCCGCATCATGGAACTGGATCAGAGAGTCTGGCTCCGCCTCCTGCTGGGCCACGCCCTTTAATACCTGCAGCTGCCGCTCCAGAGACCTCAGGTGACGAGGGGGTGGAGCCAGAGGAGGAAGATGAGGAGCCAGAGGGGGAGGGGTCAGGGAAGGAGGAGGAGCTGAGGACGAGGAGAGGTTCTCCTCTGGATCTAAACACAGTGAGAGAAGCAGTCTAAATATATATCAGCTGTTTACAAACATGCTGTGAAGGCAGATCAGAATCAGAATCAGTCACCCAGCCTCGGCCAGCTGAAGCTACCTGACCCTTCAGTCAGACCGCAGCAGGTTCTGAACCATGATCAAAGGAGCACGAGGAGTAACATGTACACCCCCCCCCCCCCCCCCCCTCACCTGTAAAATCCACGAACACGAACTCCTCCTGCAGGTTCGGGTCCACGGTGCAGCTCCTCCGGACCGGCCCGTGGACCATTCTGACGCCGGGCCCCGCAGCCTCGGACCCGGACAATGACCCCGCACAGCCCGCAGCGGGGACACGCAGGGCGGGAAAACGGAGCCCCCTCCTGAGCGCGCGGCGGACACTCACCTGGAACACCGCGAACATGTCGGAGGCTCGCGCTCAGATCGATAATATGATCGTTACTATGACAACAAGCATGTTCTAAAATCTGACCGACACGAGACACTGACGGAACACTTCCTGAACGGATGTGACGTCAAACTCGTCGCTGCTGGAGACAGGAGGTCTCACTCTGGAGCTTATTCAGTGACGTTTGATACTATGACGTCACTTCCATCTTTGATAAAACGTCTGAAATTTTTTAAATTGAATTTATGAAATATTTAAAACAATAAAAACAGACTTTTATTCTGAAATCTTTAAAAAAGAAGAAGAAAATAAAACTTTTTTTTATTTACCGGAAGTTGTAAGAGGGTGTCAGAGTGAGGCCTCTTTTGCTCAGAGGATCTCTGCGGTCTTCAGCTGACTTCCGGTCTGTCCTCGTCTCTCCTCACTTCACAGACAACATGTTGAAGATCAGCTGCTCCGCTCTGAGATCAGCTGCTGCTCTGAGATCAGCTGCTGCTGCTGCACAGGTGAGTCCAGAACCAGAACCAGGATGAGTCAACAGTCAGTGTGATCTGATCCCGGATAAGTCTTCAGATGTTTGTTTGTTTGATCTGATCTGAACTCTGAGACATAAAACTGATCAGACTGATCCTGGTTCTGAACACAGATCCTCAGACTGAACTACAGGACCAGCTGTGATACTCTGATCTGACCTGAAGTCAGTTTATTTAACATCAAACTGATTGATCTCATTGATCTCACAGTTCAGTCTGTCCTTCTTTAAACTGAGGGCAGAAAAAAGGTCAAATCTGAAGTTTAACATTAACAGAGAGGCCTCTGAACACAGGGACGCTGTCTGTTATTCAGTCTGTACTGAGGACGTACAGCGGGTCGTACACGTACATGGTCGATGGTTCGATGCCCAGCTCTGTTTGGACAGACGCTGAACTCTGAGAGGAGTAACAGAGTTCTCTGAGAGCTTCTTGACGTTTAGTGTTTTGAATATTTTCAACAGCTGATAAGACCTGAATGAATCACTACAAGGTCAACACACACACACACACACACACACACACACACACACACACACACACACACACACAGGGTTCATGGTCCACGTCTGTCACGTATCTCAGCTGTAGTGACGTGTTCTGATAAGCAGATGGCAGCACGAGTCTGAAGAACTGGCAGAGAAACATTACAGCCTGAATGTTAGAGTAACGTTAGAGGAACGTTGGGGTAACGTTGGGGTAACATAGTTCAGGTTTAGCTGGTCAGTCCAACCTCCTTCACCTGAACATCCAGGTGAGGTCCTCAGGTGTTCTGATACCAAAGGAGACCTACCTGATGCTCCCACATGGTGTCTGTTATCTGTGACTAGAACTGAAGTCCAAACTCGGCTTGGTTCAGATCCGACATGATCACCAGCAGAACTCCACCCAGAACCTCAAGGAGGTCCAGATACTCTGACCTCTGTTCATCTGCCTGATCACTGTCCAGAGCCAGGGTCCACTGACCCAACAGAACCGCTTCTGGATCACAGACCAAACACCATGTGGAGAAGATTCTGTAATGGTTCTGCTATGGTCACAGTCTGTATTCTGTCTGTGGTCCTGGTTCTGGTTCTGACCCGGTTCCTCTCTCTGCAGCCTCATGCTCGTCTCTCCACGGGTCCCCAGCAGGAACACAGAACCTTCTATGAGTTTCGGACCTACAGTATCCGGCCGGACCAGAACGCGGCCTTCCTCAAACTGACCAATGAGAAGATCCACCTGCGCACCGCCCACTCCGAGCTGATTGGCTACTGGACCGTCGAATACGGAGGCCTCAACAAGGTTTTCCATATATGGAAGTACGGTGAGGAAGTCTTCTTCTGTGGTAATGTTCATCATGACGTAATGTAACACCTTCTCCTCCTCTTCCTTCTCTTCCTCCTCCTCTTCCTCTTCCTCCTCCTCTTCCTCTTCCTCCTCCTCTCAGACAGTTACTCTCAGCGGTCAGCGGTCCGGTCCGCTCTGGCTCTGGACCGGTTCTGGATGTCGGAGTACATCTCAAAGGCGATCCCGATGTTGGCGTCTCAGGATAACGAGGTCACCTACCTGGTTCCATGGAGCCACCTGCAGAGGCCGCCACAGGAGGGCGGTAAGCCCCGCCCCTTACTGTGACATCACCTGTGTGACATCACCTGTGTGACATCACCTGTGTTTCAGGTGTGTACGAGCTCGTCACCTTCCAGATGCGTCCTGGTGGTCCGGCTCTGTGGGGCAACGCTTTCCAGGCTGCCGTGACGGCTCATGATGCACCGGGGTATGGCAAGCTGGTGGGAGCATTCCACAGCGAGTTCGGGCAACGCAACCGAGGTACAATGTAAAATATACACTGTATAAACTACACTGTAAAAAAAAATACACTGTAAAATATACACTGTATAAACTATGCTGTAAAAAATACACTGTATAAATTACACTGTAAAAAATAAAATGTAAAATATACATCAGAGGCACAATGAATTATGTATTGATAAGAGGTGTTTGTGTGTACATGCGTGTGATGATGATGATGATGATGATGTCACTCAGTTCACGCCCTCTGGTGGTTCGAGAGCGCCGACCAGCGAGCTGAAATTCGTCATAAAGCTCACACTGACGCTAGAGTGGTCGCTGCAGGTGAGACCGCCCACAACACTCTGAATGACATCACACATGACATCACACTATACTATGACATCACATTCTACATTATGACATACTGATGTGTGTGTGTCTCAGTCAGGAGCAGCGTCGTCCATCTCGTCTCTCAGGAGAATAAACTCATGTTCCCGTGTCCGTTCTCGCCGATGAAGTAACTTCCTGTCCTCAAACCTGCAGACGCACGGCTAATTCACACCTGTACACCTGAAGGCGTCAATGTTAGCACTGCCCCCGTTCATGCAATGAACCAATCACAGGTCAGCGTGTCTGCTTCCTGTTTTAAAGAGGTCAGCTGTTTGACATGGTCAGGATCGGCGACACTGAACGTCTCACAGAATAATTCAGTGTGAGCGACAGATGCAGCGTCCAATCCTGAGCTCCGAATGTTGGAGGTGGGCTTGGCTGACAAACTGTGCCTTTAATGCTAAGCTAATGCTAACTGTCTGATGATAAACACAATAAAGATTAACTTTGATCTTCTGCCTGTGTTTGATCATGTGATGTGTGTGAATGAAGCACAGACTCTCAGCCAATTGGTCGATTTGTTTCATTTTATTGTTTCAGGTGTTCAGGTCAGGTAACAGCTCTTTTCCCATCATCCTCTTTTGTCACATCAAATAAACACAGTTTCATCAGGATTCAGTGCAAAGTCAAACGTGTGGACACAAAGTGCTGACTGATTGGAATGTGACGATCGATCGATCAGCTGATCATCAGCTGTACAGAGGACTGTTCAATACTGTAGTGTGCTTTAAGGAGCTGATGAGGTATTTCACTGTTTCACACCACCAAACAAATCTGCTTTTCTTAAAAAAACTAGAAAATCAATCAACTCTTCGTCTCGGTGCAGCATCGAGCACTCTGATTGGCTGTTAAACACTACAGGAAATAGTAATGCCACTTTGACTCCGCCAAAATAAGACAACACATCACTCACTCTGTTTCAGCTACACGTATAAATAAAACTGAGGATAAAAAACGGAATCAAACGTTTTAAAAGAATTGATGTTTGCAGTTGAGCCCTCGGCCGTGTGAAATGATTCGGATTCTTCATCAAGGCGGCGTTCAATCACAGAACGACACGGCAACAATTCAAGTTTTAACACTCAGTCCGCTCACGGCCGGCTCGCTGCCTCCACAGGAAATCACTTGCATTGACTGGCAATGAGGCAGTGGTTGGCTCCGCCCACAGTATTCAAATCAGTATGACATCACAGTAGGTGAGGTGAGGACGCCTCCCCCCGCTGCAGGTCGAGTCCAGACTGAAGGTCCAGCCTCCTGAACGTCATCACAGGACGCTCTCCCCCACCGCGTCCTCACCCTTGGCGCCGCCTCGGCTCGAGCTCAGCGCGGGAACATCGATGACGACGACGTCCTTCCGCCGCACTGAGTTATCTTTGGAGTGATAGTCATCACTCTGGTCCTTCGCAAAGTTCACGAACACCTGAAACACGAAAACAACACATTGTCCAATGAGACAACACAGATGCTGTGACATCATGCTAAAGTAGCTAACTGCTAATTGAATATGCAGTTAGCAGGCAACAGAACCGGGCTCAGTGTGTTGTGTGTGTACCTGGTCCAGGGTGGTCTGGGTGACAGAGTAGTCCTCGATGCGGAGCGTCTCCTTGTTCTTGGCGAGGATGGAGAAGATGTGCGTGAGGGAGGTGAGCGATGACGGCAGCTGGTACTGCAGCATGTTGCGGTGTTTCTCCTTCAGCGTGCTGCCGCTCAGCTCGCTCTCGATGAACTTCATGACGGGCAGCAGGTCCGGGTTGGGCCCGGCCACCCGCAGGATGATCGTGTACCCGTCACCAAACCTGACGCACAGAACCAAACGATTAACAAACTGCTGCTCACACACAGGACCACACTCCCTGCAGGTGAGTGTGTGTGAGTGTTACCTGCTCTTCAGGTGTTGGACGCTGCCGAGACACCTGAACCTGCCGTTCACCATGATCGCCATCCGAGTACACAGAGCCTCACACTCCTCCATGCTGAAACACACACACACACACACACACACACACACACACACACACACAGTTAATACCTGTGTGAGGACAGAGTGTGTGAAGACAGCATGTGAGGACAGATAGTCTACCTGTGTGAGGACAGAGTTTGTGAGGAGAGAGTGTGTGAGTGTCTCACCTGTGTGAGGTGAGGACGACGGAGCGTCCCTCCTTGATGACGCTGTGGATGCAGTTCCAGAGCGCTCGGCGTGCTTTGGGGTCCATACCTGTGGTCGGCTCGTCCTGTAACGAGGAGGACAGCGAGGTTCAGGTGAGCCCACAGGTGGAGCAGGAAGAGGAGGGAGAAGGTGAGGAGGAGGGGGAAGAGGAGGAGCATCACCCACGACTGACTTCTTCTCAGTTTGTAGTCTGTACCTCCTGTTTGTAGTCTTTACCTCCTGCTCCAGCAGCAGCTCTGTTTATATACACCTCTGACCCCACCCCCTCTAAATCCTGCTGCTCTCTGATTGGCTGACAGCGGTCTGATGCTGTTGTGTAATACTGTACAGCTGTGGTGTGTGTGTGTGTGTTACCAGGAAGACGACAGGTGGAGCACCAATCAGAGCCATCGCTGTCGACAGCTTCCTCATGTTTCCTCCGCTGTAACTTCCTGCTGCTTTGTCAGCGTATTTCACCAGACCCAACTTCCTGATGCCCCACTCTGCCACCTGTCAATCAAACGACATCACCATCACCATCATCATCATTATCATCGTCACCATCATCATCATCATCATCACCATCGTCACCGCTGCTGTGTGTCATGTCGAACATTCAGAACCAAAACAAACCCTTTAGAACCTAAAAAGAACCTTCAAAGAACCAAAGGTCTGAACTGAGGTGGGCGGTGGTCTTAATCTGCAGGTGTGTGTGTTGATGATGCTGTCAGGTGACTCACGTCGCAGACTTCCTTCTCGGGGACGCCTCTCAGCACGGCATACAGCTCCAGGTGTTCTCTACCTGTCAGCAGCTCGTTGATGGAGTCAAACTGAGGACAGTAACCCATGTTCTGATGGACCTGATCGATCTCTCTCAGGATGCTGCACACACACACACACACACACACACACACACACACACACACACACACACACACACACACACACACACACACACACACACACACAGCTGTGTTTACATCATGAGGGGGCGGCGTTTGGGATTAAACCATGAAGCAACACTTCATGCTAATTAATGAGCTTAACAAGATTAACGAGGTCAGACTGTTTGTTTATGTTCAACAACAGAAAGTGATCACAGATCAGCTGACCTGAGGTCACATTCAGGTCAAGTTCAAACAGCTGATATGTGACCTCTGACCTGTGACCTCACCTCTTCCCGGCCAGGAAGGCCTCCCCGCTCGTCACCAGCGTGTCGCCTGTCAGCATCTTAAAGGTCGTTGTCTTTCCCGCTCCGTTCACACCGAGCAGCCCGAAACACTGAGCGCACACACACACACACACACACACACACACACACACACACACGGTCGTTAGTGACGTACAATCAGCCAATCATCACATCCTGATTGATTATTGGTTGATTACTGATGATGACAGACAGGCTCACCTCTCCAGGTGGAATCCCGACACACAGTCGATCCACCGCCGGCTTCTGCTTCCTCTTATACACCTGTAGGACACATTCACAGGTCAGCGTGCCACTTCCTGTGATGTCAGAGCTTGTCACTTCCTGTGATGTTACATCGTCACAGGTGTGTGTGTACCTTTGTGAGCTGGCGAAGCTCCAGGATGTCTCCGTGTCCGAGGCCGTGGATGATCCTCTGTCTCTCTCGGGCCACGTCCTCGTCCTCATCACCCAGAGGACCGAGCTTAGTGAGTTTACTGACCGGCCTGCACACACACACACACACACACACATACACACACACACACACACACACACACACACACACACACGTTGTGTGTCGACTTTTATTTTGTAAAGAACTTCCTCCATCTCAAACAGCTGCTGCTCTGTTCATTGTGTGTGTGTGTGTGTGTGTGTGTGTGTGTGTGTGTGTGTGTGTGTACCTAGGTTTGATGCAGAACCTGTACTGGATCAGGACGGTGATGATGAAGAAGACCACTCCCTCCACGGCCATCGCAAACAGGTTCTTTCCGACCATGTCCCACTCCAGAGGAGACCGGAACCTGTTCTCACCTGAGAGGCAACCGTTAGACAACGTCCACGCAACCGTTAGACAACGTCCACGCAACTTTTAGACAACGTCTACACAACTTTTAGACGACGTATTGACGGTATTACCGAATCTCTCGAGGGCGTCGGCCATCGCCTGGTTCTTCACCATGTCGATAAGCCCTCGACCGAGACAGAAGTGAGGGAAGATGAGGAGGACGTTCTTCAGCACGTCGTTAATCCCTCCGATTTCCTGTGACAGGAAGTGACATCACACAGTTTAGTTTAAACTTGACCTTTAGAGTAAACTTTGGGTGTGGTCGAATATTCAGTTTGTCTCATGAAGGTTCCTCACTGAAGTGTTAACATGTCCGCCATGATAAGAGCTGTTTTAATCCTCTAACTGTGAAGGAAAGGAGCTTCAATGCTTCCTTTATTATCTCCTTTAGCATAGGATACACTGGACCATCCTTTAGGAAAGGAAAGGAGGTAATGCCGTCCCACAATTCCTTGCGGCAGCGACAAAAAAAATCGATGCACGTCTGGTGTAAGTGCAGTCAGACTGAACACCGCGGTCGTCTTCTCCTAACTCCTTATCACCTCTCCTTCACATCTTTCCTTGACTTTGTGACGTTTTCCATCAAGGTCAAGGAAAAGTGGATAGGAAAGGACTTAGGAGCTAAAATTCGACTGCACCCGATCTCTGGATTAAATCTGGACTCACGTTGTTCCCGAACAGCTCCATGACAAAGGTGGAGATGCTGCCGTTGATGCCGATCAGGATGTTGACACTGGTGAGGACGACGTACGCCGTGCTCGGGATCTTAAAGAAGAACGAGGCGGGGTACATGAGAGGAGTGATGGACCACCTGAAACAACAACGAACAAGAACAACAACAACAACAACGTTAGCTTGTGCAGTACAGTGTCGTACAGTGCAGTAGAGTGTTGCACAGTGTAGTACAGTGTAGCACAGTACAGTACAGTGTAGTACAGTGCAGCACAGTGCTGCACAGTGTAGTTCAATGTTGCACAGTGCAGTAGTGTATCTGACCCGTAGAGCAGCAGCAGCAGGGCGAGCACCGGCAGGTTGGTCGATGACACGTAGGCTTTTTGTTGGAAACACATGAAGATGAGGACGACAAGCGTCGCCGGGACGATGTAGTTACACTGCAGAGACACAAAAACAACGTCAACACCGAGACACACACTCACACACACTGTGTGACAGACTGAGGGTGCGTTTGTTTTGTGTCTCACCATGTCCCAGATGAAGTTGGCAACCCAGTAGAGCAGTGGCTGCACTCCGCTGATGAACTGCATGTGTTTGGCCTTACTGACTCGCTCCTGGATCAGGAAGACCACAAAGCTTGCCGGGACGAAGGACATGGCGAATATCACACAGATGGACACCAGGACGTCCACAGAGGTCGTTACCCTGGAGACAGAGAGGAGGATGGGTCAGACACGCAAGACACTCAATGTACTGAAGAATGTGTGTTTCCTGTCAGGTGACAGGTGTACTTCCTGTCAGGTGTACTCACAGGGCGACCTGGGACAGCTGCTCCTTGGTCAGGTTCAGGGGGTGGTTGAAGGCACTGATCCCGTACTTGTTGGGGTCTCGTCCTTCAGGCAGGTTCGCTCTCAGGATGCCGTTATTCATGACGTTGATGAACGCTCCAATACTGTGCCAGCCTTTATTATTGAACCAGATCTGAGGACAGGTACAGGTACGCACCTCATCAATATTCATTTATTCATCAGGTATGTATCTCATACATATTCAGCACAATCATCTCTCTTCTGTTCGTTATAAACTTTTCTGGAGTGTTGTCACTGACAAGTCAGATTGACTTTAATGTTCATGTTGATTTATTCTGAAAGCACAGCGTCTACTTCCTGTCTGTTCACAGGTGAAGACTCACCTTGACGTTGTTCTTTGTGTCCAAACCGTTGATGAAACCAGACAGACTGTCGAGGAACCGATCTGCAGCCGCTCCCTAAAACAGTCAACAGGTTACCTCGTTAAATAAACATCTTATTTTGGTGGTCCAGTCCTTTCATTGGCTCAGACTCATCGTCTGATTGGCTGTTGAATAATCATGTGACTGACCTTCTGCAGCTCAAAGATCTTTCTGACCCGTTCGATGGCATCGTCAATCTCATTGGCTGGTGGGAGGACCTGAGTGCTCCTGGCGCCCAATGAGAAGCCTCCGTACCTGAAGAAAGAAACAAAGATGACAAATTGGAAATTTGGAAGATTGATATTTTCAAAATAAAAGCAGAAAAGAAGAATTGCTGACCTGAACTCATTCACCCAGACTTTGTTCTTCAGACTGAAACACATCACAAACTGTTAGTATTACTGTGTATTATTCTGTATATTACTGCAGTATGTCTGTATGGCTGTGTATTACTGCAGTATTTGTACTGTGATGTGTATCCAGTGTGTGTGTCACCTCTTGCCGATGATTTGAGCGTAGGTTTTCACCAGGTAGTCTGAGATGTTTCTTCCTGTCAGGTTCTGCAGAGTGTCGGTGGCGCTCATCTTCATCTGAACACAAACATGAGACATTAGAAACATGTCGGTCTTCAGAACAAACTGATGAGGGTTCAGAGCTGGGCTGGGTCCAAGTTCAGGTATCATCAGGTCTGACCTCAGGTGGGGGCAGTCCTCCGGCTCCGGCGGGACAGTCCGGTAGCATCTTCTTCTTGCCGTCACAGCTGCAGAAACAGGCCGGAGACGGGTTCTCCATGGTCCAGTTGGAGGAGCTGAAGAGCTGCTGGACACTTTCAGGGATGTCCGGGGTCAGCCAGTCCTCATCACCCATCGTACAGGGCGCCTCCCTGAGGGGGACGGGATTAAATCTGATCAACGCTCAGCTCTCAACATAACTAATCCAGTCTGATCTGATCTGATCTGAACTTCTGTTGAATGTTTTCTGTTCTTACGGGATCGGATGTCCGTCCATGCAGCGAGTCCCAAAGCCCGGAGCATCCATCAGAGCACTCAGCAATTTCTGCATGTTGGCGTCTGACGGAGCGTCGTCACTAACATAAACAACATTCAATAAACACACAGAAAACACACAAATGTTCAACCCAGGTCAATGTGTTTGTACTGATAATTAAGTTAATTCAGGTGGAGACAGGTGTGGACAGTGAGGACAGGTGGAGACAGGTGTACCTGATGAAGGTGACCTGGTCTTCGTACATCCAGGGCTGCAGTTCCAGACTCGGGTATTTTCCAAATGGGGGGACGATGAGACTAAAGACGAGAGCGATGCAGACGAAGACGGCAGGAAGGACGATCTGAAGATGACCACATTCAGAACAAACGTTTATTCAACGTATTAGAAACATAATATTAATATATTAATACAGAGACGCTCAGGTGAGGGCATACCTGGGCGAAGAATCCCTTCCTGGAGCGCCGAGCATACAAGAAGCGTTTCCACAACAGAGCCACGAACTGCTGCCGCTTCAGACTCCATCCGCTCACTTGAGACGAGCCTTTTCCATCCGAACTGTTCAACCAGTCTGTCTCTGAGGGTCACATGATCAGGTCACATGATCAGACACAGGTCACATGATCAGACACGGGTCTATACTTGGTGGTAGTGTGTGGTTTACCTGCGTCTCCATCGGACTCATTGCAGTCGTCGTTGTCGTCCTCCGTTAGCGGTCTCAGGCAGCTCTGATGGTCTCCTCCACCGAAGGCGTGAGTCCTCCTCCGCCTCCGAACAGGAAGTGTACCATCTGAACACACAACATGAATTATTATTAAACCTTTGAACATGTGTTAGAGGTCAGAGGTCATAGTCAGAGGTCGCGCCTCACCTGAGGGCACTTCAGTATCCACTCCGTTATCTTCGGCCACCTTTAGGAAAATCTACAGAAACGACAGACAGTGTAACATGTTAGATGGCATGTTCTCGCTGATGGAGGACGGGCTGATGTAAACCTGGCTCACCTCCTCCAGCGTCGTGTCCGACACGCCATAGCTTGAGATGCCAAGGTCGGGCAGCTTCAGGTCCAGGTCTTTGAAGAGCTCCACAAAGGCTCCGTCCTTGGCAGCACTGTACGGCAGCACGTAGGTCAGCTCGTGTCCGAGGTCCTCCACCAGGCGGGCGGCGGGGATGTGAGACAGGATCAGACTCGAGACCAGCGTCACGTCAGGGGGGACAAAGGGAACGTCACAGATGGACGCCGCAGGGCCGTTCTCTGAGGACGGGGACACGAGACAAGATAAGATCCACCTGAAGGTGAACGAATCAAACACTCCGCTGGAACAAAGAGCTCACCGATCGTAGCGGCCTCACTTTCATGTTCGCTGCCGAGTCCGGCATCACTGCTGCTAACCGAGGCGCACTCCCCCTCCTGAAAGACCATAACAGACCATCAGAGTCCTGATTGACCACCATGAGAGATGGATCAGTATCAGAGAGAGACCAGCCATCAGACACACTGTGGTGCGGGTTCAGACCTTCTTGGTGAAGGACACTGTGCTGGACGAGTTCCTGCAGGAGCTCAGCGACGGCTCCGGGTCTTTCTTCACCAGGGTCAGGTAATAGCCCGTCCCCAGCTGGTTTTTCAGGTACAGGGACGAGCCCACGCAGCACAGCTTCCCGTGGGAGATGATGGCGATCCGGTCGCCCAGGATGTCAGCCTCATCCATGTGGTGCGTGGACAGGATGATGGTCCGGCCTGACAGGAGACAGGAAGTGAATTAAAGTCCAAATGGAGAGTAGAAATAACCAAACTGAACCGGTCAGGACTCCTCACCCTGTCGGTACTTTAGCAGCAGATCCCAGATCCCTCTGCGGGCGTAGGGGTCGACACCGGCTGTGGGCTCATCCAGTATCACAACCTTCGACCCCCCGACAAAGGCCAGAGCTACAGACAGTTTCCTCTGCATGCCGCCGGACAGTGCGCTGGTCCTGGAAGTGCGTTTGTGCGGCAGCCCAGTGTCCTGAAGGATCTGCTCGATCTCACCTTTCACCTGCTGCTCCGACAGGCCTTTGAGTCGGCCATAGAACCAGATGTGCTCTTCCACTGTTAGCCTGCGGGGGGCGCCACAACACATCAACAGGGTCACATGATGAACTGGACGTACAACAGAAACAACAACTGACAGTCATGATGGAGGACTCACATGCTGAAGAGGACGTTGTGTTGTGGACAGACTCCCAGACTCTGTCTGATGGCGCTCAGCTCGGTCCGAATGTCTCTGCCCAGGATGTAGGCGGTTCCAGAGGTCGGAGGGAAGAGGCCGGTAAGGATGGACCTACAGGGCGGTCAACAAAGATGATTAAGATCAGATCTGGATCTGTGACTATCTATGCACCTGTTTACTAACCTCTAACTAGGTCTTAGTGTCCTCGTTGCATCCCTGTAACCTACACGTAACGTACACATACCAAAACCTACGGGATCCCTATACTTTTGCCTAGACATGGACCTGTGTCTGTATCAGTATCTGGACTCACTGATATGGACCTGTGCCTGTATCTGGACTGGCTGATCTGGTTCTGGACTCACATGGTGGTGGTTTTTCCGGCCCCATTGTGTCCCAGGAAGGAGGTGATCTGTCCCTCATAGAAGCCGAGTGTCAGTCCATCCACCGCCAGCTTCTTCCCATGACGATAAACCTTCACTAGGTTCTCAATGTAGACACCGGGCTCCAGGTGAGCCGGCTCTTCCTCGATACACACAGCTGGACACACACAGGAAGTCTCTTTCACATTAAAAGTCTCACAGATATGATGAATATATATGTGTGATATGATGGAGCTCTCTAATGCTGCTGTGTGGTGACTGATGGTGGTCTCACCTCCTGCGTTTCCTTTCCGGTTCAGAGGGACTTTGGATTGTCCATCTTTCTCTCCAAACCAGTAAGACTTGGTGAAGGGGAAGAACCAGGGCCGAGGGATCCCGTACTGACCTGGGAACATCAGGAAACACATCATTACCTAAAGATACTTACTCTTCTTCTCTTCTTCTGTTAGGCTGAAGAATCGGTGTAATCTTCATTGTGGATGCATTGATTTTTTTCGGGTTCTTCGATGTGTATTGACCACGAATCGCAGCATGTGTGCTCACCTGGAAACACGGCCTCAATGTACCAGGTGAGGACCGCGTACAGGAAGGAGTCCACGTACATCATGGTGATGGCGGTGCGGAGGCTGAAGTCGTCCTCCTCCAGAGGACTCGACACCAGGTTCGCCCACTGGATCCCGACACCCTGCTCCTCAAACAGGGCGAAGTACTCGCACCCGAACCCGAATGCCACCGGAGACAGAAGGCTCTGCGGGGGAAGAGGACATGTGACTCAGTCCGTCCAATCACAACACAGCATCGTTACAAAGAACTCAAAGATGGCCAGCGGTCTTACGGCGAACACTTTGGCTCCGAAGCCGATGTAGTCCTGCCAGGCAACACACAGCACGTAGGGCAGGTAGAGGGTGAAGTAGATGATTCCTCCGCAGGCGGCTGCCAAGTTAGCACGGGCGAACGCCGTGCTGAGCAGGAAACACTGCATGATGGTCACCACAGCAAACGACCCAAGGAAGAGGAAGACCACTCCAGGGTCGCTATACGGCAGCAGGTTCCCATTCTGTACCGGACACAGTGAGACCAGAACCAGAACATTAATGACACAAAGTACAAACGTTCTTCAGTCATTCATGAGAAGATATTCAACTATCTAATGATCTGTGGACTCGTGTGGACTCGTGTCGTTTAATGTGGACTCGTGTGGACTCGTGTCGTTTAATGTGGACTAATGTGGACTCGTGCGGACTCGTGCGGACTCGTGCCGTTTAATGTGGACTCGTGTGGACTCGTGTGGACTCGTGTCATTTAATGTGGACTCGTGCGGACTTGTGTGGACTCGTGTCATTTAATGTGGACTTGTGAGGTCTCGTGTGGGCTTGTGTGGACTCGTGTGGACTCGTGCGGGCTTGTGTGGGCTCGTTTGGACTCGTGTGGTTTAATGTGGACTTGTGTGGGCTCGTGTGGACTCGTGTGGTTTAATGTGGACTTGTGTGGGCTCGTGTGGACTTGTGTGGACTTGTGTGGACTTGTGTCGTTTAATGTGGACTCGTGTGAGATCTTGTGTGGTTTAATGAGGACTCGTGAGGTCTCGTCACCTTGAGCAGCAGCACCAGCAGTCCGGCGCTGATCAGCAAGGGGATCAGGCTGCTGATGAACCAGCTGAACCACAGGATGCCATTGTTCAGTCCCATGATCCTCATGGTCTCCTTCAGCCTCGCCTCCTTCTCGTACACCACACTCTTTAGGATGATCGCCACCGAGTACATCCACGCCAGAGTCATGAAGAGCGGCATGGAGCGGCTCATCACCCGCAGGAAGCTGAGGAAGGAGGACACAAGGACACGAGGACACAAGGACACAAGCACTTGAGTGGTGAGACAAATCCATAAACTCAAAACCAGAACAGGACAGTCCTGAAGGTCCTGAAGGTTCTGGAGGTTCTTACATGTCGTCGACATAGCACGGGTACGGCATCTGCTGGATGTACACGCCCGTCTTCTCCTTGGTACCCGTCATGGCTCTGATGATGCCGTGCTCGATGACGTCCTGCAGGTACGAGAACCCGCCCCAGATGTACCGCATGTCCTCAAACGGGTCGGCACGAGGACCTGGATCCCAGTACCTGAAGAGGAGGACACTTTGTTACCTTTGGACGAGACAGCTGTTTACAGGCTTTATGCTAAGCTAGGCTAATCTAACTAGCAGCAACATGTGCGTGTGTCCTCACGCGTCTTTGATCTTATTGGTCCGCTCCACGTTGTCAATGTCCATGCGGATCTTGTAGTTGAGTTTCGGTGGCAGCTCGGTGGCGTTTGGGTCGACGTCTGGGAAGACGATGCCCGCCCAGAACTTCCTGTCCTCCAGCAGCACCATGGACTGGTTGACCAGGCGCTCCTCGCTGGAGACCGGCTCCAGTTTGTCCAGGTTCACACACTGACATACACAAAGAGAGGGAGGGGTCAGGTCATGTGATCTTTACCTGGCCGCTGTGACCAGAACGTTCACAATTCTGGTGCTGGTCCATGAGCTTTTTTAGCGTCACTGACCTCCATGAAGCGTGAGATGCTCATGATGGCCTGGTCGGTCTCGTTGAACACATCTCTCCAGGTGAGGGCGGTGCCTGGCGGCCGGCGGTCCTCCGCTTGCTTGGACAGGAAGTTGGAGATGTCGGCCACGGTCCAATCGGTGTCGGTCAGCTGAGCGTGGAAGAACCTTGCAGTGACGTTGTTCTTCAGCAGAGTCTGTGTTCGTGATCACAGACAAGAAAAACAAAAGATAAAACTACAAAATACAGGAAGTAGAAGAAGAGACAACAGGTAAACATGGTAGGCGGAGGCTGTGTGGGCGGAGCCTCTTTACCCTGATCAGGTCCATCTGCTCGCTGTTCTCCATGAAGCTCCAGACTTTGGGTCTCATCTCTTCCCACATTCCACCGAGGTCCCTGAACACACCAAGCTCCTGGAAGGTCCGGTTCACCTGAACGCACCACAGACAGACACAGGTGAGGCAGCCCACTCCTTGTGCAGGAAGTTACCACATGTGATGTCATGAGTGATGTCATACCTCGTGGATGACCCTCTGGGTGGCTGGCGTGTGGGGGGTGTACAGGATCTTCCCCATCAGCAGAGGCTTCAGGGCCTGCCAGATCATCCGGGACGTCGGGTTCGAGTCCATGTTCTTCACCAGACTGTTACAGTACGGAGCTGAAACACACACACAACGTACACACACGCACACATGGGACAGGGGTTAATCCTGATTAGTTCATTTTGTTTGGTGGACATTTCTAAACACTACAATACCCATGAGCCTCAGCTGCTGTTGCTATGGAGAAAACAAGACTCACTGGATGAGTTGTCGTAGAGCACAGAGGGCTCGTCCTCGCTGCTGTTGTGGTTCCCGAACAGAGCCTTGTAGTTGCTGTCCTCGTACCAGTTCAGGGACTTGATCTGCAGGCCGCCGCCTTCAGGGTGACCACACACGATCCTGGATACTGCCTGGTACATGGCGCTGGGCGACGACGTGGCATTGTGTGTCAGGAAGACAATCTCATTCCTCAGGTCGACCCAGCTCTTCATACCAGCCAACTGGACGACACAGAAGGTTCTGGTTAGACTGGGTCATGTTTGTTTACTGTTTTAATATCAGAACCACAAAGAGGCGACTGAGCTGCTGTTAGATGGTTGTTAAGTGATCACTGGGTGGTTGTTAGTTTGTTCCCTGTTGGAAACTACATGTGGTCAGAATCACTTTGAGTTCGTGTTGATTTAGTGAAAACATGACGTAAACTTCAGAATATAAATTCACAAAATCAAAAAAGTGAAACTAAAAAACTAAACTTCAAAACAAACGACCAAAAATCTTCACATGAAGAATCGTTACGCTTCACTTCAGGTGTTTTCAGAGAGGCACAACAGAAGAACCTTTTTAAAACGTTTCAGCCGGTTTACACTTCAGTTACCTTCAGTTTAACTTCAGAAACTAACAAAACCGAAAGACAGGAATAAATGTAACCTCTGCTCTCATAAATAATCGCTGACAGTGTGGTCTGTCATGACTTCCTGTTGACTAATTTGACATGACTTAATGAGCTGCGCTCATCACTTCTATCCAGCTGATGTCAAACTTTGTCAGAACTAGAAAGACAAACTGCTTCCTGTCACTGAATGTACCGGAGAAAAGGATTCTAGGAGGTACGAGCTTACGAAGAGCAGTTGAACACATCATTACTCTTTCACAATAAAAGCTGGAAAACATGTTTCTGATACCGGTGTAATAACACTGCATGACAGGTGGATCATGAATCTGAATGCTGCAACAAAAACGTGTTAATTAGTTAAATGTCCTAATAAAAACTGTGTTCAGTGTCACTGTGAAACCTTGTATCTCCAGGTTTGGGTCTGTGAGTGCTCAGAGTGAACCTGCACAGTCAGCTGTCAGCACACAAAAAGTTAAAAATCATGTTGAGAAACTTCAGACGGATTGTTGTTGTTTCCTGCAGCGACTTCAGCAGGAGGAGGAGGACGAGGACGAGGAGGAGGAGGGGGTTACTGCAGGTCGACCTCACTGACTCGTCAGCAGAAATGAATCTGATTTATTTGAAGGATTTCTGAGGAGTTTCAGGTAATTAGTGCTGCTGTAACGAGGCCGTCAGCTCATTAAGACTTTAATGTTCCTGAAGATTTTCAAAATAAAACTCAGAACCTGAAGGAAACTATTTAAAGGACCAATCTATGATTTTTACTGTTTCCTGTAAATTAAAGCTTTATTAACACACACACACACACACACACACACACACACTCTCTGGGTTAAACTGAAAACATGTGACTACTGTGTTTGGTTTATGTGGATGCTGAGTCAGGAACAGGACGAGAGTGTGTATCTGTGTGTGTGTGTGTGTGTGTGTGTGTGTGCATGTGTGTGTTTGTGTTTGATAACCTCTGGGTGAAAAACAACAAACTCGGTCAATCTGACTGAACTTTACTCTGATTATCAGACAGAAGAAGAAGAAGAAGAAGTGAAACAAACCGGACTGAATGTGTACACAGTTTACTTCCAGTGTGTCCCCAGTTTACTTTCAGTGTGTCCCCAGTTTACTTCCTTTGTGTCCCCAGTTTACTTCCACTGTTTCCCCAGTTTACTTCCACTGTGTCCCCAGTTTACTTCCACTGTGTCTCCAGTCTAACAGTTCAGTAGAGCAGCAGTCATTGTTGGTTCAGAGTTCTTGTTTACTGTTAATCTTCATGTATTTAATATTAATATTGACGAGTGGATCTTTAAGAGTCTCCTCAGTATCATGACATGGCTGTCACCTGCAGCCTGCAGTGTCTCGGCGTGGCGGCGAGCAGGACGCAGATGAACAGCGAGTGTTTGTTGTTTTGTGAGACGTTTGACTCTTTGTTCAGCTGGGAGCTCATCTGTCTGTACTGTAGGAAAACAGCTTTTATGTGGACACAAAGACCCACAGAGACCCTCAGAGTCCTTCAGAGACCCTCAGAGCTGCCAAGTAAACCCACTGAACCCTGTCCACCAGGGGACACATCTGTCTGATTTAAAGTTAAAGACATTTCAGAGGTGTTGGGTGACCAGGTGTGTTTCTTACCTCGACTGCCAGAGAACCCAGATTTTCCAGGAGGTTGTTCGTCGCCTTGGCAACCTGTCTGATGGCCTCGGGGTCAGACGTGACGTCCCTCTGAGAGACAACAAGACGTTTTAGTTTGCAGCTCAGTGAGTTATAATAAGATACTTTATTAACACAGTTCATGTTCATATTTGAATTTCTCTGAACTGAGTTGACCTCACAGCAGAACTACTTTTTTAACGTCTCCGTCATCAAACCTGTGAGATAAACTTTCATTCAGAACCTCGTAGAACCTGTTTTCTGTCTTTATTGATGAGAACATTCTAAAGTTCAGCTCAGTATTTTCTCTCCTCTCTCGTCTGTCTGAAGGATTTTACAGGTTTCTCTCGCGGCTGCCATGGAAACTTTGCGTTCAGACAGACTCGGTCTGTCGGCCGCTCGGCAGCTCGTAGATTTCTGCAGACAAAAGAGTCGAGGCCTCGCTGACGAGCTGCTCACTTTCAAACTTTCAAATCCACCAAACTGGTCTCCAGGCTACGAAAACTGAGACTGTAAAGAGCAAAGACAGGCTGCGACACGCCTCCTCCCACACACACATAACAAGCTGAATACACACCGAACACACCTGAACCAGGTGGAGACGCCCTCCGTCACACACAGCACACAGAAACTTTTAAAAAGGTAATTCAGGACGTGTTAAAGTCTGCTTTGATTCAGAAAGGTCAAAGTTTGTTTGATTCTTCAGGAATGTTTCTGCTCCAACACGAACGTCTCTCACATGTTGATTCACGTCTAATTAACGAAGACGACGATAAAGAAAAGGTGGAAAAGTTTCTTTGTGTTCGACTGCAAACATGCACTGTAAAAAATGTCTAAATTTTACGGTGAAAAACTGCGTGTGACTAAAACATGCCATGAAGTATGACGGTGTTTAAGTAGTATTTTATATTAGAGGCTGTTAATTATACAGTAAAACACTATAATATTTATATACTGCACATTTTACTGTCGTAGTTTACACATTTTAGAACATGAAATCAACAGTACTGTCCTTTTACCGTAATATTAGAAACTGTAAATACAACAGTTTGTTTTTTACAGTGTGGCTTCATCACGTTTGACCGTACTCAGATTTATCCCACAGCTGAAAGCTCAGGAAGTGACATCGATCATGTGACCTCGCTGTCATCAGTTAAACATCTATCACATGGTTTTAATTACTTCCTGTCTCAGGTCCAATCACAGCCCTGCTGTGGGACCCGAGCCCCGTCAGCAGATGTGTGGTTACCTGGATGGGTTTGAGGAAGTCCAGGTTGTTCAGGAAGTGCTCCTCAGCATGGTTCAGCCAGATGGGCGGGGCCTGACAGATCACTTCCTGTACCAGCAACGACACCTGTTTGTCCGAGATCGTCACAAAGTCCTCCAGACGCCGCTTGCCGCCCTTCCTGGGACACATGTCCCTCAGGTGGACACCAAAACCCTTCAGGAGCACCTAAGGACGAGAGCGAGGAGGGTCATACTGAGCATGTGCAGAACGTATTCATACTAAGCATGTGCAGAACGTGTTCATACTGAGCATGTGCAGAGCGAGTTCTCACCTTCTCCAGGTGAACGTCGGCCTCTCTGATCTGCTCCACGCTGTGTTCAGGAAATGATGCGTTTATCTGCAGGAAGCTGGACAGAGTCTCGTCATCACGCAGGAAGTGCTTCAACTTAAAACCTGAATACAAAAACAAACAAACAGGTAAGAGAAACCCAACACCTCCTCCTCACCTCCTCCTCACCTCCTCTTGGACCCTGGCTCAGTGTTTCTGGCTCAGACCCTTCAGGAGGAAGTTGTGCCCATATTTGTGTGTTAGTGGGCGTATCTGTATGTAAATGAGCGGTCGTGTTGTGACTCGTCAGGTGTTGTTTCCTTTTATTGGACAAAGACCCTCTTCCCCCGCAGACCCCGCCCCCCCACAGACAGGTTTAAACCTGCAGCTGACGACAGCACAGAGACAAAGAGACCTCAGGGAACGCTCAGAGAACGATCAGGAAACGTTCAGGGAACGCTCAGGGAACGCTCAGAGAACGATCAGGAAACATTCAGGGAATGCTCAGAGAACGATCAGGAAACGTTCAGGGAACGCTCAGGGAACGCTTAGAGAACGATCAGGAAACGTTCAGGGAGCGCTCAGAGAACGCTCAGGAAACGTTCAGGGAACGCTCAGGAAACATTCAGGGAACGCTCAGAGAATGTTCAGGGAACGCTCAGAAAACGTTCAGGGAACGCTCTGAGAATGCTCAGGAAACGTTCAGGGAACGCTCAGGAAACGCTCAGAGAATGGTCAGGAAACGCTGAGGGATCGCTCAGAGAATGATCAGGAAACGTTCAGGGAACGCTCAGGAAACGTTCACGGAACGCTCAGGAAACGTTCACGGAACGCTCAGGAAACGTTCACGGAACGCTCAGAGAACACTCAGAGAATGTTTAGGGAACGCTCAGGAAACGTTCAGGGAACGCTCAGGAAACGTTCAGGGAACGCTCAGAGAACACTCAGAATGTTCAGGGAACGCTCAGAGAATGGTCAGGAAACGTTCAGGGAACGCTCAGAGAACACTCATAATGTTCAGGGAACGCTCAGAGAATGATCAGGAAACGTTCAGGGAACGCTCAGGAAACGTTCGGGGAACATTCAGGAAACGCTCAGGGAACGTTCAGGGAATGTTCAGGAAACGTTCAGGGAATGTTCAGGAAACCCTCAGAACGTTCAGGAAACCCCACTTGGAGAACGTTCAGGAAACACTCGGCGAGCGTTCAGAAAATGTTCAGGGAACGCTCAGAGAACCCTCAGGAAACGCTCAGGGAAAGCTCAGGGAACGTTCAGGGAACACTCAGGAAATGCTCAGAGAACGCTCAGAAAAGGTTTACTCAGCAGTGATGTCATCAAACAAACCATCTTTAACCTGCAGACTTACGACGAGGAGCTTGGAGGCCCCTCACGGACCAGAACCAGACTTCACAGTTAGTGATGGGTCAGAAGACACGCAGACCTGTCTGACATCATCAGCTCTGAGTGATGTGATTGGTCAAATGAGGAGCGGCTTCCTCTGAGAGCTCCAACAGAGACGCATGCCAGAGCTCATTAACAACGCATCATTAACCACGAGGTTAGGTCCTGGTTCAGGTCTGGTCCTGGTCCAGGGCTGGTCCTGGTCCTGGTCCAGGTCTGGTCCTGGTCCAGGGCTGGTCCTGGTCCTGGTCCAGGTCTGGTCCTGGTCCAGGTCTGGTCCTGGTCCAGGGCTGGTCCTGGTCCAGGTCTGGTCCTGGTCTGGTCCAGTCCTCCTCATGTCTGTGAGTTTGTTCAGCTGCAGAGCGACATATCTGAACTCTCAGTGTGTTGTCTCTGCCGCTGAGTGTGACCCACTGAGGTTCAGCTCTCTGTCTCTGGTTCTGTCTCTTCAGACTCCTCTCTTGAACTCTGACCAGGTAAGATCACCTAAGAAACCCAGACCTGGCGGCAGGTTGGAGCAGGTAGCGATCAGGTCCGCCCCCCACAGAGATCAAATGAACACAAAGAAATTCTTCAAGTTCAACAAGGCTGAAAATCCACAAAGTGAAGGGGGACGGCCCAAAACCTGAAGACTGGAGACTAAAGACTAGAGACTGAAGACAGGAGACTGGAGACTGAAGACTGGGTTCAAGATTCTCTCAGACTGTTCACCAGGATACAGTTATTGATTATTGATCAGATCAGTCATCTGTTACAGTCTGATGTTTTACGCATTGAAACCAGACTCAACTCTGTGACATCACATCCTGTTTATGTCCGTTTACCACCAGAAACGTTTCAGGAGCGTTCCCTCCATCACCAGGCTCAGATTTGCTCATCTTTCTGGTTTATGTAGCTACAATCTGGAGTCTGCAGAGGGTATTTTATTTTGAAAATCCTGACGGTTTCCTTCATGCACGGGGCGTTTTATTTTGAAAATCTTACCTGAGCGGCTGTCCTGCAGCACCCGCAGAGCCTGAGCGAGCTCCTTGAAGCCGTCCAGGTTCTTGTCATTCTGACTGTAAAGGAGGATCTTCTTGGCGTCCGAGAAGAGGCGAGAGATTCTGACCACGAGAGAGGAAGAGGACAGGTTTTTCAGAATAAAAGAGACGGGAAGAGGAAACTTTAGACAGTATACAATAAAGAGGCCTTTCAGAATAAAAGCCTGGGACTCACATGGAGTCGTTGAAGTTGCCGACGATGCCTGGAGACTCGCCCGGCGTCGGGTTCCTGAAGCACGGGTTGTTGGCGTTGCAGAGGATCCCCTGAAGCCACGGCAGCGTTCCCGCCGACGGCATTGCCTTGTTGGGAAAGTGACCTGCAGACAGGAAGTAAAGACAGGAAGTGAGACTCTACTAAAGTAAAAGCGGCTGTGGCTCGGAGGTAGAGCGGGTCGTCCACTAATCAGAAGATTGGCGGTTCGATCCCCGGTTCGATCCCCTCCAGTCTGCATGTCGAAGTGTCCTTGGGCAAGATACTGAACCCCAAATTGCTCCCGAAGGCTGCGCCATCGGTGTGTGAATGTGTATGAATGGTTAGCTCCTAAAACTGATGAGCAGTTGGCACCTTGCATGGCAGCCAATGCCATCAGTGTATGAATGTGTGTGAATGGGTGAATGAGATACGTACTGTAAAAGCGCTTTGAGTGGTCGGAAGACTAAAAAGGCGCTATATAAGTACAAGTCCATTTACCATTTACCATGATGAGGCTCAAGGGAGATAAAGGTTCTTGTCTTTCACGTGTGCACGTGCTGAAGAAGATCATCTTTATCTGCTGCCGTGTTGGAACACAGCATACGTTCACCTGGACAGGTAGATAACCTGTGAGGGAGGGGGAGGGGTGGAGGAGATGTGTGCTGTGGCCTTTACCCCCCCTCACGTCTTCACCACCCCATCAGGAACCTTTAGCTGCCAACAGGTCTGTTTCTAATCACAGAGATAAGATAACGAGGAGCTGAGCTCAGGACGAACGAGGACGAGTCGACCTGCAGCGCTGCTAGCAAGGAAACATGCAATCATCATCATTTATTATTGATAATCTATTGATAAACTATTCTAATCATCTATCAATGATTGATGAGGCCACATCTGCCAGATGTTTCTAAACACACTCAGCTGCAGATTATTTCAGTCTATCATGAATTAACGTGACGAAAACCTTTGAAAAACCTTTACAAACACTAGAAATTACACAAAGTGACTCCTCCTGTCTGTCTGAACCAATGAATGAATGAAGCGTCTCCATGGTGACGACCTGCAGACAGTTTGACCATAAATGACAGAAAACGTTTAGAAACCAAATTCATCCCTAAACTTCCAGAACTTGTAGGTCTCACCCTCCTGAACCCCCCTGAACCCCACTGGACCCTTCTGGACCCCACTGGACCCTCCTGGACCGGCTTTACAGGACCTTCATGTGGCTCCTGTGATCCAGACTCTGGTTCTGGTCCTCATAGATCATTCTGATTGAGTGGATCTTCACGATCGTCCATGTTCAGGATCAATAATCGGCTGATCGGACTGTAAATGTTGATGTAACGTTAGGTAAACGTGCTGAGACCCTGATGATGATGATGATGACGTGAGCTTGTCGGCGCTGCTTTCTGCCCGGCGGGTTTCAACACGTCTGAGCTCACATGCTGCGTGAATCACAGCTCAAACATTCCTCAAACAGCCAGAGCAGAACTGAAACCACTGCTGGTCCAGAACTTCTGCTTTCCACAGGGAGGCAGGAAACCAGCACAGGATTAACGTGGTCTCACAGCTGGACTCACAGCTGATCCCAGTCTTGCTCGGCTCAGCCCGGACTCTCTGAAGGAGAATTAACGGGTCAGACAAAGAGGAGGAGGACCCGAGGATTCCAGTCCGTCAGGTTTTAGTCCTCCACAAAACATGATGCCTGAAGGTTCAAAATCCAGACCCTGCTGCTGCTGAGAGACCCAGCTGGGGCGGTCCACAACAGACTAGAACTGTCCAGAACAGACAAGAACAGTCCAGAACAGTCCAGACCAGACCTGTCCAGAACAGACCAGAACTGTCCATAACAGAACAGACCAGACCAGACCAGAACTGTCCAGAATTGTCCAGAACAGTCCAGACCAGACCAGACCAGAACTGTCCAGAACTGTCCAGTCCAGAACAGGGCAGAACTGTCCAGAACAGACCAGAACCCCCCTGATATACTGATATTATTGATCATACTGATTATTGGTCGGATCCTGAAACTGCAGCCTGTGGTTGTGTAACTCTGTGGTGTTTTTATCAGTCCTGACTGCAGCACGCTGACCTTCACCGGATCGGATAAAGACCTGATTATGGCGCCGAGATAAGAACCATAAACAGACGAATCACCTGAAATCCTGCCAGCTCGACACTTCCTGTCACATTACCCATCAATAACTGATAATCAGGAATCAATGTAGCGTTCAGAGTCACACTGACAGCTGATAGGAGGAGGCCTCCTGAATGCTCATCCAGATCCACGTCTGATAACCAGAACCGCAAATACTCCCAGCCAAGGGAACGGTCGAATAGTCCAAAAAATTAGCTCGTAAGTCCTTTCCTAACCACTTTTCCTAACCACTTTTGTGGACGTGAAGATTACAAAACGCTCATCTGAGATACTTCCTAGATCCTCCCCGTGTGCTCTGACCGTGTTGTTTCATGCAGGAAATATAAACGTGGACAACCCGGTGAAAAATGTGACGTCATCATCAACGTCAGAGTTCAAATAATAAATGAATATTGTCCACCTGTCACAGAAGTCACATGACGTGTTTGTTACGCTGGTATGGTCGCTCACCCTCCTGTCCACTCATATAGAAACATATTAGCAAGTTATGGCAAAGATATATGATTAATCAGCAACGGTAACTTCATGATGATCTGCAGGACGCTGGATGTCACAGTTACAAACAGTTTTTACTCTGTGTGTGAACGCAGCTCCACAGTCAACAACACAACACACTTCATGATCAAACACGTATGTTCATATTCACACGCTCTCTCTGCTGCAGGCTGCATCACACTGTTTAAACACACTGATGGTTTTAATGACTGAACGCAGCGTCCATTTTAAGGAATTGTCGGACGGCATCACCTCCTTTCCTTTCCTAAAGGATGGTCCAGTGTATCCTATGCTAAAGGAGATAATAAAGGAAGCATTGAAGCTCCTTTCCTTCACAGTTAGAGGATTCAAACAGCTCTTATCATGACGGGCACATTAACACTTCACTGAGGAACTTTCATGAGACAAACAGACTATTAGACCACACGTGAGGATTCTCCTTTGTCACCTGATGGGTGATCAATAACCTGATTAAAGGATGAATGAAGCTCTTTAGACTCACACTCATGCTGTTCATAGGGCGGGTAGTTCAGCCGCACGGCGATGAGGATGAAGAAGATCAAGAGCGGCCAGATGATTTCAACCAGGAGCTGAACCTGAGGACAGGAAGTGACACGTCAACAACAGCAACACATGCTAACAACACACGCTAACAACACATGCTAAAAACATATCTATGAACATAAGAACATACTAAGAACATAATGAGAACATACTATGAACATACTAAAAACTTACTAAGAACATACTAAGAACGTACTAAGAACACACTATGAACACACTATAAACACACTAAGAACATACTAAGAACACACTATGAACACACTATGAACACACTATGAACACACTGAGAACGCACTAAGAACATACAAAGAACGTACTAAGAACACACTATGAATGCACTAAGAACGCACTAAGAACATACTAAGAACATACTAAGAACACACTATGAACATACTGAGAATGTACTATGAACACACTAAAAACGTACTAAGAACGTACTAAGAACACACTATGAACGCACTAAGAACACAATAAGAACGTAGTAAGAACATACTATGAACGCACTAAGAACGCACTAAGAACATACTAATAACACACTATGAACACACTAAGAACACACTACAAACATACTAAGAACGCACTAAGAACATACTAAGAACACACTATGAACACACTAAAAACGTACTAAAAACGTACTAAGAACGTACTAAGAACACACTATGAACACACTAAAAACGTACTAAAAACGTACTAAGAACATACTAAGAACACACTATGAACACACTATGAACACACTAAAAACGTACTAAGAACATACTAAGAACACACTATGAACACACTAAAAACGTACTAAAAACGTACTAAGAACACACTATGAACACACTATGAACACACTATGAACACACTAAAAACGTACTAAGAACGCACTAAGAACATACTAAGAACACACTATGAACACACTAAAAACGTACTAAAAACGTACTAAGAACGTACTAAGAACACACTAAGAACACACTACAAACATACTAAGAACGTACTAAGAACACAATAAGAACATACTAAGAACGCACTAAGAACGTACTAAGAACACAATAAGAACATACTATGAACGCACTAAGAACATACTAAGAACACACTATGAACACACCAAAAACGTACTAAGAACGTACTAAGAACGTACTAAGAACGTACTAAGAACGCATTATGAACACACTAAGAACACACTACAAACATACTAAGAACGTACTAAGAACACAATAAGAACATACTATGAACACCCTAAGAACGCACTAGGAACACACTAAGAACACAATAAGAACGTACTAAGAACATACTATGAACACACTAAGAACGCACTAAGAACGTACTAAGAATGCACTATGAATACACTAAGAACATACTAAGAACACACTAAGAACGCACTAAGAATGTACTAAGAACACACTATGAACACACTAAGAACATACTAAGAACACGCTCTCTGTCTGCATCCTGTCAGCCTCATAAAGTGATGGTGTATGAAACAGGAAGTGGCTTCAGGTCTTTATTATTGGTCATTCATAATAAATGACGACTCATCGATCCACACACAGATTTTTTTCCCATGATGCCTCAGCTGTTATCAGGACGCTGTGGCTCTGTGACCTTTGACCTACTTCATACAGACGTGAAGTTTCACTTTATTGATCGACGATCAGAAAGTCAAAACATATTCAGCTCGTTTATGATCCAACTTTAAATCAATCATTCATTACTATCAGCTGATCAGAGATCAATCACTGCAGATTATTGATTAAAGTCACAGCTGATTGATGATTAAATCATCCGTTAATTAAAACAAAGACTTCATCATAACCTCTGTGTGTGTGTGTGTGTGTGTGTGAGACTGACCGTCTGTCGTCGTCTGTAGGTGAAGTTCTTCCACAGCAGCAGGCCGAGCTGCGTAGCGACAGACATGTCTCTCTCTCTCTCTGAGTGTCAGCTGTCGCTCTCTCTCTGTTAAACACAGACAGGTAGATCCACACGGCGGTCAAAGGTCAGAGCCGATATTAAGACGACGACAAAAACACACTGTGTGTGTGTGTGTGCGTGTGTGTGTGTATCTGCATGTGTGGTTCCCACTATGAAGCATGGACGAGGAGGTGTGAACACACACACGCCTCCAGACTGAGTGAAAGTGATGGAGGGCTGTGTCACATGACCTGACCTCCAGTCACTGTACATATACTATACACACACACACATATACTGTATGTATGTATATGTGTGTTGCTTGTCTTCAGATAAACTGATCAAAGTTTCTCTGTCAGCCAATCAATGACTGATTGGAGGGGGGGGGGGCGTGCATTTACACACATGCAAATGATGCACTCAGACCCCCATCACACACACACACACACACACACACACACACACACATTGATGACAGAGAGCTCATCGTTCATTCATCACAGGAAACACTCTGAATAATGAGTATGGGGGGGGGTACCTGTACCTGTCTGTGTCTGTGTGCGTGTGTGTGTGTGTGTGTGTGTGTGTGTGTACCTGTCTGTGTCTGTGTGCGTCTGCACATGCATGAATCAAACTGCATTAACACAGGTAAAAAATGAAAGCAGCTCATCTGACCAAACATGATCACAGCATTAACAAACATTAGAAGAACCCTTTGTGTGTTTTAATAACTTGAATCAAACTTCAGATTTTAAAATAAAAAAACAAACTTTTTATTTTCAAACACAAAAAATGAAAAACTCAAACTTTTTTTCTGTTTGAAGATAAAAACACATTTTTTAAAACTTTGTAAACTTTGTTTCTTTGTTTGTGTCTGAGACTTTGATTCAGGTTAAAACACCTGGACACGAACACGAGCTCAATGTCACAAAAAAAGGTGAGATAACGTTTAAATAACCTTTAACTAACGTTTAAATGACGCTGAAACAGAGTTTAAACGGGTGAACAGCTTTAACTTACCGGCGTCGGTGTCGGTGCTCCTCCGGTCCTCCTCCACCTCCTCTCAGCAGCATCTGATCCCGCATCGAGCTGCAGCTGTGGTACAAAAACTCACCGGATGAGCCACTCACACGGCTTCCGCTCCGACACTTCAAAATAAAGTCCAACAACATCTGATTTAAATCTCAGTAAACACGAAGAGAGATCCGTTATTTAAGGGTTAGTCCAGCGTTTTCATTGGTTTGAACTGACCTGCAGCTGTGAGATATACTGTTCTTATCATGTTGATTATTGATTATTGATAAGCTCTGGTACTGCTCATAATTAACTGACGCCGTGTTTATGACGTCATCACGTTTCTGTATGAACACTTTATTAATTCATTCATGAACCGCTCACCTGGTTTTATTTTGTAAAGTGACCTGTGGCTGGACTTCCGGCAGGTTACTGTCGGTCACTGAGATACAGGAAGTGAGGTTTCACAATAAAAGACTTTCCATTGTGAATCATCTGATCTGAAAGAACAAAAAAACAACTTTCACAGCAACACCTGGACACTCAAACAACACACAACACTATACAACACTACAAGTACTACAAGTACTGCAAGTACTACTAACACTACTGTGACTGCTACAGCAGTGAGAATGGTTCTGTATTGGTTCTCTGAGGGTTCTGTATTGGTTCTCTGTTGGTGTGTGTTTTTGTTCTGACACACTTCCTGTTCTCACTTCCTGTTTGTGTGCATCAGCTGACTGCAGATCAGCTGTTGTGTTGACAGGTGATGGACTGACCTCTGCTGGACAGACACTGAACTGTGGATCATTAATTATCAGCTGATCTGTTGTATGAATGTTTTCTTGGTTGTTTCAATGTTGACTGATGTCACAGTACTCAGGCATCATCAGTCACACGTTGATTTATTTCACAGGATTAAAGTATATACATTATATTGAATATATTTACTTTAATAATCTGGAGTTAGCTTCAACCTAATATTCTGTAACTCTGTCAGAACATAAAGTTATAATGTTTACACAGAACCGACAGAGCTAACTGACGCTGTGAGGGTCCATGGAGTTGTGGTTGGTCACTGACAACATAAAGAATGGACAGTGTATGTGTGACATCACACACAGGTTTTAAATGGTCACTGTGAAGCTTAGTGTGGTTCTCTTCCTAATCTAAATATGGATCATCAGCTGACCTGAGGCGGGCAGAATGACGCCTGGCTGCCGCAAACAGGTCATCTGTAACAACACCCACCTGTCAATCAAAGCGTCCACGCTCTTAATCCTGCATAACTTTAAGCCTTAATATAATCTGAACAGGTGAGTTGTATAAAAATTCACCCTCAGTACAGTTGTCATGAACGGGGAAATTAGCTATAGAGACCAAAACTGTTTTTTGTACCAGGCTGTAAACATGTTTATTTCTGCTGTGAAGTTGGACATTTTAACATGGGGACTTATGGAGACTGACTCACTTCTGGAGCCAGCCTCAAGTGGACAACAAGAGGAACTGCAGTTTGTGTTTCACTTCACACATTTATAGAACAACACATAGACAGTCACTGTAAAAACTGCTCTGTCACTTTAAAGTTTATTAATCCAACAAACATAACGAGTCGGTTTTCTTCAAGAAAATGAAGTGTTGATAAGAAATCAGTGTCTCTCTCTCTCTCTCACACACACACACACGCACACACACACACACACACACACACAGCCTGGTACAACAGTAAACAATAAGACAAAAGCTCTCTTGTCCTCTGCAGCCGGTTCAGACCCACATCACTGCTGTCCTCAGTCTGACAGTAACACCAGGACCGTGCAGGACTCTGTAAGACTCTCCAGAAACATGGACCCTAAGCGTCTGTCGTCGAGCTCTCAGCAGCAGGTTTATCTCAGGAGGAAGGTAAAGACTTTAAATAAATGATTATTAATGAACATAAAATAATGTAATGAACCTGTTTACAGTCTGCAGGTACTTCAGTTTGATACTTTAAGAACATGTTAATGATACTTTGCTCTTTACAGAGTATTTCTGCATTTCAATATTTGATCGGTCTGAAGAGAAACAACACTGTAAAAATACAGAAATAAAAATACAAAAAAATAAACTTAAAGTTTTAATGTTCAAATTAAATTTAAAATTTTAGTTTAAAGGAACATTTAGACGAAACAATGAATCCACAGAAGTCAATAACATGTGAATAACATACTAACAAACTATAAACAAATAATAAAACTACAAATAAAACTACAAATAAACAAATAAAACTACAAATAAACAAAGTCAAACGGTTGTTTTTGTGAAACAAGCGCCACTCCGCCGCCTGGCTGTACTCAGTGGTCATAGTCAGTATTACACCCGCAGCTCCGCCGGTAAAACGCTTTGTTGTGCAGCCGCTCCGCTCCTGCACGGACACTAATTGCGCATGCGCAATAAGATGAATGGCCGCTGTACCTGACGGCCCACCAGGAAGTGTGGCGGACAAATCCTCTGCCGTTAATCCCCGCTCGGTACGGTAACCGGAGGAGGCACCGACAGTAGCATGCACAGCGGACCAGACCGCTCAGTCTGACCGTCAGCACCGTCTCCTCTCCGGGCTCGGCCTCCGGGATCGCGCCGCTGCGCAGTGAGTGCATGCAGGCAGAGCGCGCGGGGCTGTCCGTCTCCTCCCCCCCGCCTGTCGGGCTCCAGACCCCGCTGCTGCTGAGCTGAAGCTCCGTGAAGCTCCGTGAGGCTCCGTGAAGCTCCGGGCACGTTCACCCTGACTGCAATGGGATGCTGCGGTAGCGCGGAGGTAAGAACGGCCCGCCCCGGTCTGGCCCGGCTCGATACCGTCCTGCCCCCTCCTCCACCCCCCGGTGCCCTTCACAGAGCACCGGTGCGTGTTTATTTGTTCACCGTGAAAGGGAAACCGGTCCCGGGGAGCAGAGAGGGCCGAGCTGGGATTAGAGCCAGCAGCTGTAATCCAATTAGCCCGTCCCGGGGACAGGCGGGAACCGGGCCTGTCACCGCTCCGGTTCAACATCAAGCTTTGTGTGATGGGCTGAAACCGGGCCGAGTCGAGCCGAACTAACAGGCCGGGCTGTGACTCGGCCCGGCTCCGCTCCCGGTGTGACCGGAATGTGATATGTGTGTTTCAGAGGACAAAGAGAGAATGGAGACCGCTGGAGGACCGGAGCTGCACCGACCTGCCCTGGTTCCTGCTCTTCACCGTCTTCTGCGTCGGCATGGTAACCACACCGAGCCTCGCCGTGACATCACTACACTCACCTGACAGATAGCTGCCATCACCGATTAATCGATCATTAATCAGTCAATCGATCAGTGCATGGATCTATGTTCATAAGCCTGAGGACTTCCTGTTTGACATCATCACACACCTGAAGATGTCACGTGGTCCTCAGGAAGCGATCAGTAATGATCAGTGATGTCAGAGCTCATGTGCTGATTGGGACACTGGGACACTTCAGTGTTTGACCAATCACAGCAACTGTTACATGTGACATCATACCACATGTAACACATGTCACATACATGTGATGTCCAGGTCTGATTGTAGTCCAGGTGTGACCGTAGTCCAGGTCTGATTGTAGTCCAGGTGTGACTGTAGTCAAGATGTGACTGTAATCCAGGTGTGGTTGTAGTCCAGGTGTGACTGTAGCCCAGGTGTGGTTGTAGTCCAGGTGTGACTGTAGCCCAGGTGTGGTTGTAGCCCAGGTGTGGTTGTAGTCCAGGTGTGACTGTAGTCCAGGTGTGATCGTAGTCCAGGTCTGATCGTAGTCCAGGTGTGGTTGTAGTCCATGTGTGATCGTAGTCCAGGTGTGACTGTAGTCCAGGTGTGACTGTAGTCCAGGTCTGATTGTAGTCCAGGTGTGACTGTAGTCCAGGTCTGATCGTAGTCCAGGTATGACTGTAGTCCAGGTCTGATCGTAGTCCAGGTGTGGTTGTAGTCCATGTGTGATCGTAGTCCAGGTGTGACTGTAGTCCAGGTGTGATTGTAGTCCAGGTGTGATTGTAGTCCAGGTGTGATGTAGTGTTGTAACATTTCTACATGTATGTTTTAATAAACATATGAAGGTTAAATATGTGTATATGTATATCTAACCACCTATCTGTGTGATCACCTGATTCATCATCATGTCTTTCTGTCCTGCAGGGCAGCATCTGCGGCTTTACTGTGGTCACCGGCGGCGCCGCTCGCCTCGTCTTCGGATATGACAGCTACGGCAACACGTGTGGTCAACGCAACGAGTACATGGAAGGCGTCCGGCTCAGCGGCCTCGACCACACGGACAGGAAGTAAGTCTGACTTTATATCAGCTGTGTGCTCACCATTCTGCTGTCCATTACTGTGGCATCATGGTCCTGATTTTTACAGTGTAAACCCTGACAGTGGTCTTTTTACAGTGTATAACAGGTATTTTAATATATAACAGTGGTATTTTTAGTATATAATAGTGGTATTTTTAATATATAACAGTTGTATTGTTTGTGTATAATAGTGGTATTTTTAATGTATAATAGTGGTATTTTTAATGTATAATAGTGGCATTTTTAATGTATAATAATGGTATTTTTAGTATACAATAGTGGTATTTTTATTGTATGTAGTGGTGTTATATGTTGTTCTGTATTTGTCTTGAATTTGACTGAATAAATGAGAGAGAGGGTGAGAGACATAGACAGTCAGAGTGAGTCAGTACCAGCTGTGTTACTGTACAATGACTCTGCTGTGTGACGTCATTACACTGAGACATTACACCAAGCTCTCACTAACCACTAAAAGTCCATAAAGGCTGCTGAGCCCGGTTATATCGCCTGCTCGCCCAGCTCCAGTTCAAATCTCTTTTGCTAACAGACAGTGAGCAAAACAAGCTAACGTTAGCTTAGAAACGTTTTTTGAACATTGCAGAGAGAACCTCTAAACACATATTAGATATTGTTTTAAAGTTGACAGGTACATTTAATGGAGTAAAAGTAGAAAGTAGAATAAACTTTAAATACTCGAAAGTACAAGTATCTCATAGAAGGGTTTAATCTGGGACGATTTAATCATGGTAGATCCATGAAGACGTTTCATCACAGAGCCTTCTTCAGGTCGGACTGACTGATGGGGAGATCCAGGCGTTTAGCCTTGGTGGGATCGTAGAGCAGGCCATGGCTTCCACCTGGTTCATTAGAGCTCATTGTAGTTGTGACGACTGTTGTCAGAGTCGTTATGGTCACCCGAGGTCCGGTGTGGACGACCGTCGTTATGGTCACCCGAGGTCCGGTGTGGACGACAGTCGTTATGGTCACCCAAGGTCTGGTGTGGACGACAGTCGTTAAGTCTCCTGTGAAGCGGACATTCCTCTTTAAAACCAAATGATCCATCGCTGTCACAGTTTTAGTGACAGTCATGGTCACATTTTGGACAGGTGACCTCATTAACATGCTCTGTGTGTGTGTGTGTGTGTGTGTGTGAATCAGCAGATTCAGTAGAAGAACAAACTCATTGTTTCTCTCCCACGTCTTCATTCTGACATTCAGCTCAGCTTTAATCCTCCTCTGCTGCTATTTTTACTTCAAACACGGCTCAAGCCCGGATTATCAGGTGACCTGGGTCTGTAGACCCCCGGGGGCCTGAACGCCCGCGGGTCAGCTGGTCATTTGTAAAGTACCAGAACAGACCGGTCCAGAGTCTGAACATCAGAACAAAAACATCAAGGTGTTTGTGATTTTTATGTTAAGAAAATAAAATAATCTAAACCTTAAAGGACTCTTAATTTGAAAGGTTATCAAACACCTGCTGGGTTCTATCTTCTCACTGTGTACTTCCTGTGACTTACCTTACTTCCTGTCTGTGCAGGTTCGTCTTCTTTTTGGATCCATGTAACATCGACATCGTCCAGAGGAAGATAAAGTCCATGGCTCTCTGTGTGTCTCTCTGTCCCACCGAGGAGCTGAAGACCTACCAGGACCTGAAGAGGTTCGCCATGCTCAACGGTGAGGTCATCACCACGCACATAACCTGTAATGTTCTCAGTCTGACTCTGTTTCTATGGAAACAAAAACACCTGTGAAATACCTCAACAACACAGCTAACTGTTAGCAGCAGAGTTAATCCTCATGTGGACCATGGTCATGGTTCTGGTTCAGGTTAAGATCTGGGTCAGGCCTTCCACAATGAACAAACGGTGTGTGTGTGTGTGCGTGTGTGTATGTTTCAGTCAGTTTGATGAAAAGGAAGCGGTGATGTCACCAGTTGTCCGGACACTCGCCGTCACGTCACGGTGATGATTGAATGTCTGCATGCGTGACCTGACACACACACACACACACACACACACACATCAGTGTACAGCACACACACACACACACAATAACAAAGGCAGCATTAAGCCGTGGCGTGCCGTCATGTGTCGTTGGTGTCACTCGGCTCCGTTTGTCCTCCATCATGTTGAAAACGTGACAGCAGACGTTTCATCAGGTGATGACATCACAGCTCCTCTGGCAGCCATTTTGTTTCTGAAAGCATTCATTGTGTCAGAACACACAGAGGAGCCAGTTCATGACCACAGGTCAGTCTGAGAGGTCAGCTGACAGCGGCTTCTCAACTTAATAATGACTCACTGGTCCTGGTTTTCTGGTCCTGGTTCTGAGCACTGAATCTCTGAGTGATTTGATCTGGTTTAATTTTCAGCTCGGTGAACGTCTCTGTGGCTCCGTTTTACTCTGAACGGAACGGCACACACACAACTCCCTCCATCAGCGGATTCAGGACGTTGAGGAAAAAACTTGTTTGTTTGTTTCAGCGTCTTTTAGTTTTTTTAGTTTCTTTTATACGAAAATCAAAAAACAGAATCTGAGCTTCAATAACTGACAATAAAGAAAAAGCAACCCGCTGGTCTGGGCTTTTCCTGGAGATGGAGGCTAACAAAGGCTAACACAGGCCAACGGAGGCTAAAACAGGCTAACGGAGGCTAACAGACAAATTGTTTTAGTTCATCAGCCATGCAGAAGTTTAGCTTTACATCATTTCTATTTTTTGCTCTCAAGAGATGCTAACATGCTTCTAAAGCATTATGGGAACTGTAGTGAGGTATGACCTCTGACATGGGGGTGTCTGTGTGGTTCTGCAGGAAATGCGGTCCAGAACAATGATGATGATGGTGATGATGATGACGATGATGGTGACGATGATGGTGATGGTGACGATGGTGATGATGGTGCCGATGATGGTGATGATGATGGTGATGATGACGATGATGATGGTGGTGATGATGATGACGATGATTATGGTGATGATGGTGACGATGGTGATGATGGTGACGATGATGATGACGATGATGGTGATGATGATGATGATGGTGACGATGATGATGATGGTGGTGATGATGATGGTGATGATGATGATGATGGTGGTGATGATGATGACGATGATTATGGTGATGATGGTGATGATGATGATGATGGTGACGATGATGATGACGATGATGGTGATGATGATGATGGTGACGATGATGATGATGGTGGTGATGATGATGGTGACGATGATGATGATGGTGGTGATGATGATGGTGACGATGATGATGATGATGATGATGGTGACGGTGATGGTGATGATGACGATGATGGTGATGATGGTGATGATGACGATGGTGATGATGACGATGATGATGATGACGATGATGATGGTGACGGTGATGGTGACGATGATGGTGATGATGGTGATGGTGATGATGACGATGGTGATGATGACGATGATGATGATGACGACGATAGTGATGGTGACGATGATGGTGATGATGGTGATGATGACGATGATGACGATGGTGATGGTGACGATGATGATGGTGACGATGGTGATGGTGACGATGATGGTGATGATAGTGATGATGACGATGGTGATGATGACGATGGTGATGGTGATGATGATGGTGATGATGACGATGATGACAATGATGATGATGATGATGGTGATGATGATGGTGACGATGATGGTGACGATGACGATGATGGTGACAATGATGGTGATGATGATGATGGTGACGGTGATGATGGTGATGATGACGATGATGGTGATGGTTATGATGATGACGATGATGGTGATGGTTATGATGATGACGATGATGGTGATGGTGACGATGATGATGATGATGACGATGATGGTGATGGTGATGATGGTGATGATGATGATGGTGACAATGATGGTGATGATGATGATGGTGACGGTGATGATGGTGACGATGATGGTGATGATGATGATGACGATGATGGTGATGGTGACGATGATGGTGATGGTGATGATGATGATGGTGACGGTGATGATGATGATGATGGTGACGGTGATGATGGTGATGATGACGATGATGGTGATGATGATGGTGATGATGATGATGATGGTGATAGTGATGACGATGACGATGATGATGATGGTGATAGTGATGATGATGATGTTTCTGTTCCAGGTTCTGAGCTGTGTTCGTATGAGTTAGCGGGTCATAAATATCCCGGTCTACCTGAGAGGTTCTCCAAATGTCCCAAACTTCCTGTTCCACCCAGGTAGGTTCAGCGTTACATCCAACACGTCGTTACGCTTGTCCTGTTTGTCTCTGAACTCTGACCCTTGACCTCCACAGTAAGCCGCTGCCGGTGTTTAACCGCTGCACGCCGCTAGATGTTTCCTGTTACGCCAAGTTTGCGGAGGCCGTGGTGACGTTTGTTGGTGATAACAGCGTTCTGCACCGGCTGATTGCCGGCGTCGCCGCCAGTAAAGAGATCATCATTGGACTTTGCGTCCTCGCTCTGGGTGAGACGTAAACTCTTCATCAATATCAGTATTCATTATTATAATCAACACAGAAATATAATATTAATACGAACTCTGTCTGTCTTTCAGTCCTGTCTATGATCCTCATGGTGATCATTCGTTACATCTCAGCTGTCCTCGTCTGGATCCTAACCTCGCTAGTCGTCCTTGGATCCCTCGGTGAGGTCATTTCCTGTTTATTTATCTTGTTTTAATCCAGATCGAAACTTTCAGTAATCAGTGATCTGTAATCTGTCTTGCTCAGCGGGGACCAGCATCCTCTGGTGGCTCTACATTGACCACCGGCTGTATGGAAATGACACAAGCACTAAAGTGACGAAGGAGGTGAAGGAGGAGGTGGAGGTGACCAGAGACAGTGGACAGGCGCTGCTCGTCTACGCCGCTGCCGCCACCGTCTTCACGGTATGAAAGCTGTTACAGGCGGTCTCGGCCGTCACAGGCGGTCTCTGTCTTTACATGGACGATGTTGATCCTGACAATGTGCTGTTTCAGATCATCCTGCTGCTGTTGATGCTCTTCATGAGGAAACGAGTTGCTCTGACCATTGCTCTGTTCCATGTGGCGGGAAAAGTCTTCATCCACCTCCCCCTCCTCACCCTTCAGCCTTTCGTCACCTTCCTCGCCCTCCTGCTCTTCTGGATCTACTGGATCCTGGTTCTGCTCTTCCTGGGAACCAGTGGTCAGTCAAACTACCCGCTGGTCTGGGCTTTTTGTTTTACATCATCATCGTTTGTGTTTTTTGCTCTCCAGAGATGCTAACAGGCTAACAGCTGAATCCCTAAAGCATTATGGGAACTGTAGTGAGGTTTGACATGGGGCTGTCTGTCTGTCTGTCTGTGTGGTTCTGTAGGAAACCCGGTCCAGAACGAAGAGACGGGGCTGACAGAGTTCAGACTGACGGGTCCTCTGCAGTACCTGACGTGGTACCACGCGGTGGGTCTGGTCTGGATCACTGAGTTCATTCTGGCCTGTCAGCAGATGACTGTGGCCGGAGCCGTGGTCACTTACTACTTTACCAGGTGAGTCCACACCTGCACACACCTGTGGACAGAGCCAGGCTAGCTGTTCCCCCTGTTTACAGTCTTTATGCTAAGCTAAGATAACCAGATCAATTCTGTGGACTTTGTGTTTCAGGGACAAGAACCGACTCCCGGTGACCCCGATCCTGTCTTCGGTCCTGAGGCTGGTCCGGTATCACCTGGGCACCGTCGCTAAAGGATCCTTCATCATCACACTGGTCAAAATTCCCAGACTCATCCTTATGTACATCCACAACCAGCTCAAAGGAAAGGTACAAGCAAGTTTATAGTGTCAATGACATTGATGACGTTGACGCTGATGATGACGTCAATGATGATGATGATCAGAGATTAAATTGGGTTGGAGCCCTCCGGAGCTCAGCTCCGCCTCCTCACCTCGGCAGTACAGCCAGCAGGAGCTGAGCTCCCCCTGCTTCGGTGTTGGACCTCCCCTCTTACCAGTAGGCTACATCAGTCTGTTCACACTTCCGCTTGTTTATTGATATAAAACCTGAATCAATGAAACTCCAGTCCATGTTTTCACTGGTACGGGCACCTTCTCGCATACCACGCGTGCAAACACGTGCAAACACACGCAACACACACACACACACACACACACACACACACACACACACACACACACACACACACACACACTAAATGTCTATTTTTTCACCTGAGTGCGTGTGTGTGTCTGAGTGTGAGAGTTTGTGAGTGTGTGCATCTGTGAGTGTAGTGTAGAGAACAAGTTCTGACGTTCAAACAAATCCTGTTGTATTTTTTTTCTTTTCTTTTTTTATAAATTATTTATTCTGACAGCTCAGGTCCCTCTGAGGACGGATTGGGCGGATCCGCCCAAACAGTCTAAAGTTTTACATATCTGTGAATATCTCCGAAACGGTTTATGATAGACGGAGATGAGGACTGAAGACAGAGATGTGTGTTTTGTGTCTGTCTTTGTTGTTCTATGCCACCGCGTAAAAGACCAATCGAAAAATAAATGTTCGGCAGACTCCATACACAGTCGACGAATGGACAAACTTTTTCAACCTATCAGTGGAGGGTAGCTATGACGTATTCTAGCCAATCAAAGGACTCTGGGGTCTTGTGAGGGAGGGACAACAGAGAGACAGCAGTCGGTGTAGAACAGCGTGCAGGGTTCAGGGAGCACACAGCAGAGTGACAGAGGGCCCAAAGTGACTGCAAAGTGACAGAATAACTTCATAAAACTCTTCCCTCATCACCTGCTTATCTGAAATCAAATCCTGGTTCACTTCCAACTTCTTGAAATTAAACAGTGAAAAAACAGAAATTCTTCTAATTGGCACCAAATCTACACTATCCAAAATCCAAAAGCGTTTCCCCTTCTCATCAACAGCTCCTCAGTCTCCCCCTCCCCTCAGGTTAAGAGTCTGGGGGTCATCCTTGACAGCACTTTATCATTCCAATCTCATATCAATAACATCACTCGATCTGCCTACTTCCACCTACGAAATATCAACCGACTCCGTCCCTCCCTCACCCCCAACACCACCTCCATCCTTGTCCATAGTCTTGTCACCTCCCGTCTAGATTATTGTAACTCTCCCCTCTTCGGTCTCCCCCACAAGTCTCTCCATAAGCTTCAACTGGTTCAAAATTCTGCTGCACGTGTCATCACCAAAACCCCTTCTTCCCACCATATCACCCCCATCCTACAGCAACTTCACGGGCTCCCAGTCACACTAAGAATCCAATTCAAAATCCTTCTATATACTTTCAAAGCTCTCCACAACCTCGCCCCTCCTTACCTATCTGACCTCCTCCACATCGCCACTCCAGCTCGCTCCCTCAGATCCTCTTCCTCTTTCCACCTCACTGTGCCCCCTGCTCACCTCAGCACCATGGGGAGCAGAGCCTTCAGCCGCTCTGGAACTCTTTACCACCTGACATCCGTAATACCGACTCTCTCCCTCTTTTCAAAACTAAACTCAAAACCCACCTGTTTAAAATTGCTTACCCACTCCACCACCCCTAACTCTAACACGCCCTCATTCTGCACAGTTTTATTCACTTGCTCTTATTATTTATTCATTTTTATGCTTGAATGTTGTTTATTTCATGTTACTGGTGTTTTGATGTTGTTTATTGATGATTTTAACTGATATTCTCTGTGAAGTGTCCTTGAGTGGAGTGAAAGGCGCTTCTAAATAAAATTTATTATTATTATTTAATATTATTACAAATACTATTTTTATTGAATGACAGGTTCCCCTCAACTTCCTGGAGGGTCTTTGCTTTGCTAAGTGGCATGCCTGAGGAAAATGAGGCAAAAACGCATGGGACCTTTTGTCTTGAAGGGCATTATTTTATTGTTCTTCACATATTTGGTTGAAAAACTGCATATGTATGTCAGGCAAAATGATTGAAAAATAATATTTTCATTCAAACTCTTCACTAGTACTGTTTGAGGTGTGATTTTGAGTAAAAAATGACAAAAAAATACATTTCGTTTTTGAAATTCTTTAGTGTATTGTAGATTTTTCACTCATACTTCCTTTATAAGCGCATTGCATGAATGCCTATGACAGCCTAGGTTCTCCTGAATCTATAGGTACCAAACACATGGTGTTCCATATACATATTTTGTTTTTTTGTTTTTTTTATCCAATTCATCGATTAATCGGAAAAATAATTGACAGACTAATCAAATATTAAAATAATCGTTAGTTGCAGCCCTACTGTAGACAGGACTGCTCTGTTCAGTTTAACTTGTTTTGATTATAAACATGAAAGAATAGAGATGTAAATAAGTAATGCAAATAACAGTGTAAATTGATGGGATGCAAATAAATATAGTTAATATGACAATTGATGGTGTATATTGTGAATAAGTTTTACAAATTGCAGTGTAGATTGATGGTGAAATGTAGGCTAAATAAGTTAGCAATATGTAAATTGACGTGAGATATAAATAAGTAGGTTATAAATTGATAAAATATGTATTGCCGATGGTGCGAGGTAAACACACGTTTTGAGAGATATTGACCACTGTGAGTGAAGAAGGGCTCCCCCTCCTTACAAAAGCCAATTTAACCACTGATGACGATGATGACGATGATGGTGACGATGATGATGTGTTTCAGGAAAACGCGTGTGCTCGCTGTCTGCTGAAAACTTGTATCTGCTGTCTGTGGTGTTTGGAGAAGTGCCTCAACTATCTCAATCAGGTGAGAACAAAACAACTCTCCTCTTTCTCCTTCTCCTCCATCTCCTCCTCCTCTTCCTCCTTCTCCTTCTCTCTTCCTCCTCCTCCTCTTCTTCCTCCTTCTCCTCCTTCTCTTCCTCCTCTTCTTCCTCCTTCTTCTCTTCTTCCTCCTGCTCTTCCTCCTCCTTCTTCTCCTCTTCCTCCTCCTCTTCCTCTTCCTTCTTCTTCTCCTCCTCCTCTTCTTCCTCTTCCTCTTCCTCCTCATCATGACTGACTTGTCTTTTAATTACCCAGAATGCATATGCAGCCACAGCCATCAACAGCACGAGTTTCTGCACATCTGCACGTGACGCCTTCGTGATTCTGGTGGAAAACGCTCTGCGCGTCGCCACAATCAACGCCGTGGGAGACTTTGTGCTCTTCCTGGGGAAGGTGAGACCGCAGCTCAGTCTGGATCTGATTTGTCCTGGTCCTGGTTCTGGTTCTGGTCCTGGTGACAGAGTAAAGACCTGTTAGTGCCCCCTTCAGGCTACAGAGTTCATTACAGACCGCATCCTGATCATTCACCTTTCCTCAGATCCTGATTGTGACGTCGACCGCATTCGCCGGCGTTCTCCTCTTGAACTACCAGCGGGATTACGCCGAGTGGCTGCTGCCTCTGATCATCGTGTGTCTCTTCTCCTTCCTGGTGGCTCACTGCTTCCTGTCCATCTTTGAGATCGTGGTGGACGTCCTCTTCCTCTGCTTCGCTATTGACACCAAGTACAACGACGGCACTCCGGGGAAGGAGTTCTTCATGGACAAAGCTCTGATGGTGAGACGGCGGGAGACCGCACGTCCTGTTTCACCTTCAGCGACTCGACATGTTGCAGAGAATTGTGGGAGTTTTTCTGTCTTGTGTCTGACCTGTTTCTCCCCCTGCCTCTGACCCCGCCCCTCCCCCTCCCTCTGACCCCGGCCCTCCCCCTGTGGCCTCGCCTCCTGCAGGAGTTCGTGGAGAGCAGCCGGCGGTTGGAGCGAGCGGTGGAGCGCGGGCGGAGCCGAGTGAAGGAGGTGGTGTCGGAGGGTGCCGAGATGAAGCCCATGGTGAGTGACAGCGGTGGAGGGGGCGTGGCCAGGCGGATGAGCTCACCTGAGGGCATGGGGCTGGACAGGGACGGTGGGGAGTGGGAGGAGCTTCAGGAGTTCCAGGTGTACTACCTGCTGGTGGGGGTGCTGGTGGACTGGGTGCTGACGGAGCAGAGCGGCTTCGTCCTCTGCCTCAGCGAGGACGTCGTCCTCTTCCTCTGCGTCTACCTACCCACCTCCACCCTCTTCCTGTTCGTCAGCCTGCTGCACACGCCAAGCCCCGCCCCCTCCAGCACCAAATCAGCCGCCGTCACCGCCGCATGCTAACAGAAGCATGCTCACAGACATGTGCTAACAGCCGCATGCTAAAAGACATGTGCTAACAGCCGCATGCTAACAGACATGTGCTAACAGAAGCATGCTAACCTTCATCATCATCAGCATCATCATCATCATCAGCATCAGGAACTCTTCATTTGTAATTTATTTTGTATTTTTGTATTTTTATATTTGAAACGTTTTTTAAAGTTTTTTTTACGTTTTTGTGTGTCTGCCTTATTTGTCACCGTGGTGCGTTCAGGGACTCAGCAGATCATAAACTCTGTTTACATTCAGATTGATTAAAATTAATTAATTGAACTCTTTAGATCAAGCCAGTTTCAACATTATTATTATTATTTTATTGAATTATTATTTGTGTTTTTAAACCTTCAAACAAAGTTTATGATTCAATCAGAAATGATCCAGTTTATCATTAACGATGGACACTGAATAAAGATCGTGATGTTAAATGAACAATATGTAACTTTGCTTGTAACACTGACATCTAGTGGTTAAAAACTGATACTGCAGTCCAAATTTAAAATACTGGAGAGTCGTCTTCCCTCTAAACATACTGACTGTGAAGCTCGTGTTTCAGTTGAGCATGTTTCCTTCATGTGTGATGACATAGCATGGTCATTTATGATATTTATATATAGTTATATATAAATGTGTCACATATTGTTCCTTTAAGAGAGACTCAGAACCACAGAGAGACTTTGGTTTGTGTTTCTTCCTGGTCTGAGGGTCTTTGAAGATCTGTTTGGGGTCGTGGTGGACTCCCGCTCCTGTTGACCTCCTGTTGACCTCCTGTTGCCCTACTGGTTTCACCAGCTCATTACCCATAACGCTTCACTCTCACCTCCATCTCCCTCCTAACCTCCACCTGTGCTTGTTTGGTGGTGAAGTGTGACTCATGTGGACTCGTTTCCTGTTTCAGGCTCCGGGGACGAGTTCAGCTTGACCAAAATCAGCCAATGGGACTTCTTTAAAGAGACATTCCAAATGTTTATTTTTACCAACGTGTAACATGTTTACTATGGTTTCACTCCAGGGAAAACGATATTTTAATAAGAAACTACGTAACAGAGTAATGAAGCACTTTATATCGCAGCGCTGCAGATTTTAAACCGGCTGATGCATTTTTTCGTAGTGATGTCGTTTTTTATAAAACTAAACGTCTCATCGGCTCCACTCACCTTTTTCGTTGCCGTGGAGACGAGCTGCGGATCACGTGACGCAAACTCCTCACCTGGACTCCGTGTTGGATCAGGAGTGCTGTGATGTCATCAGAGGGGGTGGAGTCTGTGGACAGGTGGAACGGGGGGCCATAAAGCTCCACGTCTGATTGGTGGATGTGGTCAAAAGTCAGACAGATTCTGCTGCAGCTGATCAGGTTTCATGTGAGAGGCTGACGGGACGCACTGCAAGCACGTCGATTGATACACCTGGTCGATTAGATCAATCTGATCGGGTCGGACTGATCCGGTGGTCTGTTCCTGGTCTGCAGGACATGAATGACCACAAATTAATTAAAATCTCGGACATCAGAGTTCACATCCTGTCTGAGGACTCCAGGTTCAAAGGTTCTTGATCCAAACTGAGTCCAAAACTATAATTCAGTTACATTGTGCCTATATGACGTCTACTGCAATGTTGTAGTACTAAAGACCGCTATCAAGACTACTTTATGATCTAATCTGTAGTCTCTGGTGAAGACCATGACTGAAGGGTATCACTGGTTTATTCATCAACATCTTTACTGTGGTTGGAGGCAAAACTTCCTGCTTCAAATGAAACTTTGACTCATTTCTAATTTAAAATTGTTGTTCCTGTTCACGGCTGTCCTCAGATTCACTCCTACAAAGTGAACGAAGGAGGCTGAGAAGAATCAGCACCGTCCCCCGAACCACAAAGTTCATCCAAGAGTCCAAAAGAAAATACGCCTCACCCAAAGAGATCTATCAGCTACCTACGTCTGCTACATACTCTCTGGTCTTGGTCTTGACTTGGTCTTAATACTCCCTGGTCTTGGTCTTTTCTTTTCTTGTCGTTTCTTAAACTGATCCGGTCAGTAAAAACAATCCACTGATTCATTGACAGTCAGTGTCTGCAGTTGACTTCCTTGTTTACGATGTGAAATGGCTTCTGATTGGATACCACAGATGTTACCTAGCAACAGATTTTTGTTGGTGCAGCCAAAGTACAAATCTTGTTTGATTTCTAATTATTTGAGTTCATGTTCTGCAGACCGCATCAGTCCAGACGGGTTTACAGGGTAAACATGAACCCACGACACACTTCCTGTCTGAGAGGCATCGTCATAGAAACTAAATCTAAATAGTCACTGGAACAGGAACCTGATTGGCTGAAGGCTGATGAAGGCCTGTTCAACAGTCGACGTTGGCGTGACGTGTCGCTGGCAGTGAGACACCATGTTGGACAGCGAGGTGAGGCTCACACAACCAATGTGGGTCAACACAAAGACTTCCCATCAGCCTCAGCTGGACAACACTGAAAGAAAAGCTGAAAAGTTGGTCACATAACTCTCACCTTGCAGGTCATGGCGGTCTGTTGGGTCTCCCCACGGTGGTGGGTGGGTCAAAGTGGAGTCTGATGGGCGTCAACGTCCCGTCAGCTGATTGTTGTTGTCTCCACAAATCGTCACCTGCTCTTCTCGCTGTCTGAAACCTCCACGACGTGACGTCGAAGTGTCGTTTCCGATAGAAATCCAGAGAAGAAGAAGGTTGGAGACGTGTGGGAGGAGCTTCCTGTGGACGTGGCGGCTGAGTTCAGACAGTCAGCAATAAAACAAACTGCATCATGTGACCATGACAACGACATCGAGTCTTCCTGCGTCTGTTCGTTCAACATGTTTGACGTGTTCGAAGTTTGACGTCGAACACGTCGTCTCAGACAGGAAGTGGACTGTCTGAGGTTTAATGTTCGACATTGCCAATGCAAGGCAACTGATTGGTCAACCTGTGTCGAAAATCAGTAAATCGACCTTTGAGTCAAGTTTGTGCGACACTTCCAGAAAGAGGCGATGTCATCAGCGGCGTCCCATTATGACTAAATACTGACGTGTGACGAAGGCAGGACGTCTTGCTGAGACCTGCTGCTGTTGCCCATCCTGGTTGCCCAAAATGTTGCCTTGTTGCCCTGCAGGCTGAATCCAAACGTCCAGGCTTTCAGTTCAAATCCTCGCAGTCATTGGGTAAAACGAGTCGCTCGTTTCTGTGGAGACGAGTTTAACAAAGTGATAATGAAATAATGACAGCGGCTCGGCTGACGAGCTGCCGGTTCTTCTGAACACAAACTCAGGACCTAGATCATGTGACCATCAGACAGGTGTGATATAAGTTAATTTACATTTTTTTTATCCAAACACTACATTACCCATGAGCCTCGGTGGTGAATCTGTGTTAACAGACGTGACCCGGTTCAAACGTGCGAGGAGTCCAGACGTTTGCATTCAGCTTCAGTCCAATCAGCTGTGACGGATCTGCTGATGTGATGAAGAACTTTGTTCTTTGTGCAGTTTGAAGTTTCGGCTGCAGCTCGTGTGTTTGATAGTTTTCAGGCTGCGACTGTTCCATCATGCACCTCTTCACATGAAAAGATGAAGCGCTCAGAGTTTCAGCAACACAAAGACGACCTGATCTGGGTTCAGGTCTCCAGGTTGTCCTGAAAGTCTGAACGTGACTCTGAAACCTTCGAGCATGTTTAAAGGACGCGGTGCTTCAAGCATGTTAACTAATTGCACTAAAGATGGAGTTCATTCAACACTGACGACCGTTTAAAGTAGCTGTAAAGTCTCTTAGATCAAGTGTTTGTAGCTCATTAACACACACACACACACTCAAACTTTTAGAGCGATCGATGGAAACGTTTAAATTTAACTTCTGGACGCCGTCACACGGCGAGGCGAACGGTCAAACGTGAAGCGAAGTCGAACTCGCTGTTACACACATTTAGTTTGGATCATGTGACTGCTGTGACTGCTGTTGCCAGGCAGACTAACCTGCTGACTGCAGGTACCGAAGAGTTTCATTACAACATCAGAGAAAAATGACTGAACTGATTATTTAAAGTTTAAAGATCAAGCCTGTGCTCAGTTTTCAGTTGTCATGAAACTTTTCGGCTCCTCTGTCGCCTGATGACCAATAATCTGCTTCATTCAAACAAACAACCAATCAGCACGCAGAGGAGAAGCTCTGCCTGCTGCAGGTTTCAGGTGAACAGGTGAGCCATGGGTTAGGGATGCTCCAATCAGGAGGTTCATACCAATTATTGAACCAATGTTGTCATAATCACATGATCCGATTGGATCAATCAGACTCTTTGATCAGTGAACATATGAAGTCATTAATTATTAACATTATAATTATTTTTATTTCATCTAATATGAAGGAATTTAATCTGAAGTAAACAAGTTGTGTTGAACAGAACTTAACGTGTGAGGAAACATTTTGTATTCAACCACAGAAGAAGAAACTCTGCCGTTGGCATAGCGACTAACAGAACTACAGGTGAACAACTGAGCTAACTGCTAACATAAGATGCTAGCACTCGAGATTCAAACTAGTTGATGAAGTTCGTAACACATCAGATCAACAGCTGGAGCATCCCTAACTGCATTCACTCAGTATTTTCTAACTTTAATTATTGGTTGCCATGGTTACTACATTTTAAATAACCCACGTTCAATCTGACGACTGTTTTTAGGCTTCCTGACCGACAATGTAGAGAAGCTCATCCAGAACCACTTTGCATGTCCATGTTTTCCTGCTCTTTATCACAGTGTGAAGGGTTAGCTGATGATGAGTAAAAATTGAAAATTGAACTTTGACTCTTTAACTCGTCTTCACGTGAATAAAAACTGAAAGTTTAACTTTGACTATCTTCACACGAGCGACGGCTTCATAGGAAAACCAAGTTTAGACTTTAGGTCAGGTGTAACACTAGTGTTTAGGTTTTCTCTGCAGTAAGAAGTTGTTTGTAACATTGAAAAACTTTTTCTTTGTTCTTGGTTGACTTTTTTATATTTATCATTTCTTATGTATATTTGTTTTTTAAGAAAAATAATAAAATGGAAAATTTGAATCTGTGTCTGTCTTCTGTGTTCTGAACAATGTTATGTTAAAAACTCAACAGAGGAATGTTGGTGGAATTACAAGAAGCTAAGGCGGCAACAAACACTAAATATCTGTCACAGATCAAGAGTCCAAGGCTTTAAATGTCCAAAACACAAAGATATTTAAAAACAAATTTATTGTCACTGTTTTACAAATTGTAGTTTGGCTAGCTAGCACGCTAAACATATAAAATCAAATCCAACTTAAAATTCTTAATCTTTATGTACAAAAACACGACAGAGCAACAAGAATACAAAATATTCACCAATTACAAACTGTCATTTAGTTAGCTTATGTTAGCATTAGAATCTTTTGTCACATGGCACTTGCTAGCTGTCACCACCTGTTTGAGAAATAACTGTTAGCTGGTTGAAAAGTGAAACCATTAGCATGGAGCTAACGGTGGTTTTGGACTGAATGCAAATTGATGATTTTCTAAATTAATTCAGCAGACAAGATGTCGGCCAGTTGAATTTGGTTTGGTTTTTCCTTTGGGACTCAGAAATCTGATCTATGTGACAGGAGGATGAACGTTTGGCTCAACACAGCTATAACATGTTAACTTTAGTTAGCGTACACCAAATACAAAGTGTTGCTAGCTTACAATTATAATCTTTTTAGATAAACAGCTACTTCTGATTACGTGTTAAAAATTAGTTCCATGCTCAGTCCAAACACTCGTTAACTGTAGTGTTAAAAACTCTATGCTAATTAAGCTTTTTTTAAGCTAGCAGGTCAAATAAAACTTTTCGAAAGGCCTTAAAAAAACCACATAAACCACATCACAGAAAACTTTATACTGATGTCAGCAGAAACATTCAAACCTGTTTACATTATTAGCACTTAAGCTGCTAAGCTAACAGCTTTGTTCAGTGTGTTTGGGTATCGAACCTGTACAGATGAATGCACATAGTTGATAGCAGGTTCACACCCACAGTTTAAATGTTTAAATGTAGAAGACGATAAAACTTGTTTTTGCTTATAGTTCATGTTTTAGCTGGTTAGCTTATGGATAGTTGTTAGCTACAGTTGCAATCAAAATGATTCAACCCCCATTGCAAATTAGGTTTATTGGTAAAATGTAAATTTTTCCATCTTTATACAATAAATAAATGACACAAGAACAGTTTAAATATTTATGTAAACTAATATTACAAGGGTTTTATCCAAATTAAACACAAAATGCTACTTTTAATGTGCACTGTAGTCTCAAAATTATTCAACCCCCTGAATAGAATTCCTCATAAGAGCACACATTTGAAAATCAGGCGTTGTTTCAAGCACATCTGATGTAAATAATCAAAGGCTTTATTAGTTGCATCAGTTGTGCTTGAGATACAACACATCAAATACCTGGACTGGGTTTATTCACGGTGATTGCATGTTAGAAATATGGCTAAGTCCAGAGAATCGTCCAAAGAGTTAGAGAGAAGAGATCATTGCCTTGCACAAACAAGGAAGATGATACAAAAAGACAGGAAATGTATTGAATGTTTCCAGAGATCCAGTTTGAAGTTCACAAGTTCAAAGTTAAAGGAACAGTGGTTACACTACCTGGACATGGCAGAAAGAGGACGCTATCAACGGCTGCCACCAGATTCTTGAGGAGGCAGGTGGTCAGAAACACTCCAGTGACTGCAAAAGACCTACAGCAAGTCTTGGTGGCAGCAGGCACTGAAGTTTCAGTTTGTACAGTAAGGCGCAGACTAAACACTGAAGGGCTCCATGCCTGGACACCAAGACGTACACCATTACTGACCCAAAAGTCAGCTCCAATATGCTCAAAAACATGTAAATAAGCCACAGAAGTTTTAAGATTCTGTTCTATGAAGAAATTAAACAAAACTGGAACTTCTCGGGCCCATGGCTCAGTGTCATGTCTGGAGGAGGACAAATGAAGAACGTCCTGAATACAACACCTGCCTACAGTGAGGCATGGCGGTGGCTCTGTGATGCTCCGGGGCTGCTTTGCTTCATCTATGACTGGAAACCTGCACCGTGTGGAGGGCAAGATGGATTCAGTCAAGAATCATGAAATATGAGGAGGAAATGTCATGCCATCTGTGAGGAAGCTGAAGCTTGGGTGTCATTGGACCTTCCAACAGGACAATAATCCTAAGCGTATCTCAAAGTCTACCAAGGCTTAGTTTCAGAAGAAGTCCTGGAAGATTCTAGAGTGCCCTCTCAGTCATTGGACTTAAACCCCATCAAAAATCTGTGGTGGGGTTTGAAAAAGGCAGTTGCAGCACGCACACCCAAGAATATTAGTGAACTGGAGGCCATTGCCCATGAGGAATGGGCTGAGATTCCTCAGGAATGCTGTCAGAAGCTGGTGTCTGGCTATGCTTCATGTTTGCAGCAAGTCATATCAGCAAACGGTGCTCTACTAAGTATTAAAGATGCTTGATGTGAAGGGGTTGAATAATGTTGAAAATGCAGTAGTCATTACAAGTGGCATTTTGTGTTGAATTTGGAGAAACCACTCAAAATATTAGTTTTCTTGAGCTATTTAAATTGTTCTCGTTTGATTTGTTTATCGCAAACAACTGAAAGCTAGTAAATTTTGTCAGTAAACCTAATTTTCAAGGAATAATTAGTGTGAATGCCCTCATTGCAACTGTAACACTAGCTAAACTGTTATTGTTAACTCTGAACTGCTAAAGGTTCGAGTTCAACTTTCTGCTTAAAATCTTTTTGTCTCAGAGAGTTTGACGAAAATACAGTTTATTATTTTAGTGTTAGTGACATTTAGTTTTATTATGTATATATTAATTATATATATATTTATTAAGTGTTCAGGGAGGTGGTCGTGGTGGGTCACATACTGAACCCAAAAGACTGATGTGAAAACAAAAGTTGGGTTTTGAGTTTTATCAGTTTGTGGTTTAGTTAGTATCAGGTACTACTTGGTACAGACTACTAGGTTGGGGTTCGGTACCGAGACTACTTGGCTCTCATGAGGGTTTAACAAATCCAGGGTTACCATGGAGACACAACCCTGCTAAAGTAAGAAGTTGTTCTTCAGGTGCTTCAACACCTCCTTCAGAACTGAGGAGGACCGACCTGATCCACATGAAGTCCAGAAAACAAAGACGGGCCATCGTCAGATTTGTGCGTCTAAAACAAAGAGTGATCCGATACGACTCGGTCAGACCTCTGTGAATAAAGATGGTGCCATCAGTCAGCGTTGACATCTCGTGACCACGGATGAAGAGATCGTATTAGAGACTTACGCCAGCCGCTGTCATCACAGGTTTGTCCAATCGTCTACGGCGCTCTTCCTGCAGGTTTACCAACACTAACCTGTGAGAAGCTTCAGGTTTGGAAATCAGAAACTGTTTGTCCGTCAGCTGAGATCCTCGTCGTCCTCACTCACCATCGTGTCGAGCTCTTTGTCTTTCCGTTCAGCGCTCTCGGTTACAAACTCCCTCTGCTGCTCCTCCAGCTCTCGCAGCTCCCCCTGCAGGCGGTCCAGGTGAAGCACTCGCCGGTTCCTCAGCAGGCGGCCGGGGAACGGGTTCAGGTCGTTAAAGGCGATGCTGGTCAGCTTCCTGCAGGACCAGACAACAACAATATCAAAGTGTATCATTATTATTGACACTTTTATTATCATGTGACTTTCTGTTTCCAGCTCATATCAAGATCCAGATCAGAGTTCAAACTGACCAGCAGGTGGCAGCACAGTAACACAAAAAACCTCCATGACCAGACCAGATCAGACCAGGTGAGTCCAGATCAGGCCAGGTCAGACCAGATGAGTACCGGTCAAACCAAACCAGGTCAGTCCACGTCAGTCCAGGTCAGACTAAGTGAGTCCAGGTCAAACCAGACCAGGTCAGACCAGGTCAGTCCAGACCAGATCAGACCAGGTCAGTCCTGGTGAGTCTTACCTGCCGTCAGAGATGGTCTTGGTGAAGAAGCGGAGGTACTGGTAGATCTCCACGCTGTCGTGGATCTTTAGGATGTCATCCTCTTTGTATTTGAAGAGCGCCAGAGCGTACCTGAAAATCACCTGAGCAGACGAGCACACAGATGAGCTGTGATGGACTCAAACTTATTATTTTTGTGTCTAAATAAAATTTAGAAATTCAGAAACATAAAAACAAATTATTTCATTTCATAAAGATCTTCATGAAATATTGTACAAATAGTTTGACTTAAAGAACATAAAAACAGAAACATTGAGCAGAAGAACAAACTATTTTTACTTTTCTTTTTAGTGTACAGTCGTGGCCAAAAGTTTTGAGAATGACACAAGTAGTGGTTTTCATAAAGTTTGCTGCTTCAGTGTTTTTTTTAGATCTTTCTGTCAGATGTTACCATGGTATACTGAAGTATAATTACAAGCATTTCATAAGTATCAAATGCTTTTATTGACGATTACATTAAGTTTATGCAAAGACTCAATATTTGCAGTGTTGACCCTTCATTTTCAAGATCTCTACAATTCGCCCTGGCATACTGTCAATTAACTTCTGGGCCACATCCTGACTGATGGCAGCCCATTCTTGCATAATCAATGCTTGGAGTTTGTCAGAATTTGTGGGTTTTTGTTTGTCCACCCACCCTTTGAGGATTGACCACAAGGGATTAAGATCTGGAGACTTTCCTGGCCATTGACCCAAAGTTCTGATATTTTTTATTCCCAGAGCTACTTAGGTATCACTTTTGCCTTACGGCGAGGTGCTCCATCTTGCTGGAAAAGGCATCGTTTGTCACCAAATTGTTCTTGCATGGTTGGGAGAAGTTGCTGTCAAAGGATGTTTTGGTACCATTCTTTATTCATGGCTGTGTTCTGAAGCAAAATTGTGAGTGAGCCCACTCCCTTGGCTGAGAAGCAACCCCACACATGAATAGTTTCAGGATATTTTACTATTGGCATGACACAGGACCGATGGTAACATTCATCTTTTCTTTTTTCTGGATGCCCCAAACAATTGGAAAGGGGATTCATTAGAGAAAATGACTTCACCCCAGTCCTCAGCAGTCCAATCCCTGTACTTTTTGCAAAATATCAGGCTGTCCCTGATGTTTTTCCTGGAGAGAAGTTGCTTCTTTGCTGCCCTTCTTGACACCAGGCCATCCTCAAAAGTCTTGGCCTCACTGTGCATGCAGATGCACTCACATCTGCCTGCTACCATTCCTGAGCAAGCTCTGCACTGGTGATGCCCCAATCCTGCAGCTGAATCAACTTCAGGAGACGGTCCTGGCACTTGCTGGACTTTCTTGGGTGCCCTGAAGCCTTCTTCCCAACAACTGAACCTCTCTCCTTGAAGTTCTCGATGGTCCAATAAATGGTTGATTATGGTGCAATCTTACCAGCAGCAATATCCTTCCCTGTGAAACCCTTTTTGTGCAAAGCAATGATGGCTGCACGTTTCCTTGCAGGTAACCATGGTTAACAGAGGAAGAACAATGCAGGGCTGATAGTGGAAAAAAATCCTGAGCCTGAACTTTTTTGGGGGGTGGGGGGTTTGTATGCAGTGCAATTCAACATATAACATATATACATTATTATACATATACACATTATTTGAAAGGCTAATACTATATATTAACTATATCATCACTTAGGCTATCTGCCATATTACCACATTGCTCTTTGCATACTCTGACTACAGTCGTGTTCGGCCATAAACGAACAGACGCAAATTTTTAAATTCCAACACACGATCCATCATTGATAGCGGAATGTCGGCCGTGGCTGTAGCCCCCCGGCAAACGTGATGCATGTTTAATGGCACGGACAGCTGCTTCATGACGAGGGTCTAACTCGTGCTGAGACAGCACTTTTTTGCCACTAGATCCATACATGACACGCCTTGCACACACCGTGCAGATGCACGCACCTGCCTCCCGAAGCTTTTGGCACCAGCTCCCAAAGGGCTTACCATCACTTCCAACGTCGTCCATCCACGCCCAGCTCCATTTATTTTTGATACCCTTCTCAACATCTTTAGTGTCATCCCCGGGCTACATCAACCTGCGGTCCATCCTGTGGGTTAGGCTACAATGCTTGTTACTGCAGGCTAATGACGCTCACTGTCGACTTGTCAACAACACGTGAAGTGCCTGAGTGTCAAACCTAGCCTAAGTCCCGCCCTACTTCTGATTGGTTAGTAGACCTAGACTCTTTCCTTTTTTTCTGCAGTCAACGGTGGCACGCTGGCGATCCAGGACGCAGTGATACCGATCGACTTAGATCTGGCACGGCGCCGGAATGTTATCAGCCATGACAATGATTTCAAGCACCACCCTCCTATTAAAGCTTCCAGTCTGTTATTCTAACTCAATCAGCATGACAGAGTGATCTCTGGCCTTGTCCTCATAAACACTCTCAACTGAGTTAACGAGAGAATCGCTGACATGATGTCAGCTGGTCCTTTTGTGGCAGGGCTGAAATGCAGTGGAAATGCTTTTTTGGGATTAAGTTCATTTTCATGGCCAAGAGGGACTTTGAAATTAATTGCAATTCATCTGATCACTCTTCATAACATTCTGGAGTATATAGAAATTGCCATCATAAAAACTAAGGCAGCAGATTTTGTGAAAATGAATATGTGTGTCATTCTCAAAACTTTTTGCCACGACTGTAGTGTTCATACAAAGACGCGGTGCGTTCAGGTGCTTGGTACCTTGGTGCCCTCGTACAGGAAGGCGTCCCACAGCGGCAGCAGGATGTCGCTCGGCAGACTCTCTACGAAAACCACCAGGAACCAGTTGAAGGTGATCAGAGACACGTCGATGCTGTGATCCTCGAAGTGAGCCGCCAGGCGGGGGAGTTTCTCCACCAGGAAGTCCTTCAGCACCCGCTGGTCCGCCTGAACACAAAGTATCGATCAGTGACGATGGATCAGTGACAGGATGTTTGTTATTTAATATTTAAATGATTTAAATTAACATTGTGAAATCCGGACAGCACAGGGAGCTTTAGTTTACTTCAAACTGATAATATGTTTATTTTGGAACGTTCTGTCAACGCTACAGAAACACTCAGTAACTGTTAAGTATGAGAAGGTTGTCTGAATGTTGACTGAATGTTAGTTATTGGTTTGATTCATAGTTGTGTATTGATTACTGACGCTGGCTGATCAGGTTTATTATCAGCTGAATTAAATTTATTCTGGCCGTCATTAAACACCTATTTTTATTAATGATATTCACTCAAATATTAATTTCTATGCTGACGATGCAGTCTTATAATCGTCAGGTCTCCTGATGCAGTAATGAAATCATCTTCATCTTTCATTAAACACTGCTGACATGAAGTTCTGTGGTTTGGTGGAAGATTCTGATAGAACCATCACGTCATGGTTTATGAATACTGGAGTCTGACGTGTTACAGTTGAAAGCTTTGGATAGAAATCTTTCTGTTTGATTTCAGAGATTCAGTTTATAGACAGACTGCAAAGAAACTTGACACAGTTTGTCGTTCTGATATTTGATTTGTTACAAACATCTTGTTAAAAACACACCTATCTTCAAACTGACTGGTTTATTTTGAACTTTTCGGACTTCCTGTTTCAGTTTTTACAGCTCACATTAAAGGACGAGTATAAAACCAACATCAGAGTTAATCTGTTTATCTCCATCACTGCTTTAATGTGAACAGATGAAGGTTTTAAAGAACGTCTAGTGTACCTGGTCAGTCTAAACCAAATCCACCTGACCCGGACCTCCGTCTTAAAGTTTGGATTGGTTAAGTTTTAAAACACTGCCCAATGTGATCACAGAACAGATAAACAGGTGAACAGGTGAACAGGTGAGTGTGTTTCTGGACCTGAGAGGCCACCAGGTTCTTGGTATAGTAGTCCTGAGGCATGATGGTTTCCACAACGGTCACCAGACACCAGAAGGCGTCTTCTTCACTCTGAAGGACGAGCAGAGCGATGGCTGCCAACCTGAGACACACAGGTAAATCACATGACTTTAAACAAAGAGGACAAAAGTCCCCACATGTTAGGAAAACAAACAGGTGTAAGTACCTGTTCAGGCCCTGGCAGTAGCCGATCGCAGGGTTCTGCCAGGAGAAGGCCAATAGGACGCGCCGTAGCTGCTGGAGGGCGGGGCTAGAGGGCGAGGAGAAGTGCTGATTGGTTGTCAGGGTGCGGTGGAGGTCAAGCTGGATCTGTCTGGAAACTGAATGAGGGGATGTCCGACTCTTCTCACACAGCTGCAAACACAGCAGCTGGATTAAAGGTGTGGCAGGTGTGGACGAGTGTGAACAGGTGTGGATGGGTATGGAGGAGTGGGGATGGGGTGTGGACGAGTGTGGGCGAGTGTGGGCAAGTGTGGACGGGTGTGGACAGGTGTAGACACGTGTGGGCAAGTGTGGACAGCTGTGGACGGGTGTGGACAGGTGTGGGCGAGTGTGGACAGGTGTGGATGGGTGTGGATGGGTGTAGACGGGTGTGGACAGGTGTGGAAACGTGTGGGTGAGTGGACAGCTGTGGACGGGTGTGGACAGGTGTGGGCGAATGTGGACGGGTGCGCGTGGGAGTGGACAAGGTGTAGAAAGGTGTGAATAGGTGTTGACAGGTGCACTTCCTCCCTACCTGCTGGTAGCGCTGTGGGTGATGCTCTCTGATGGTCCTGGTTCTGGTTCGGACCATCCATCTCCAAACCCGCTGTCGGTACTCCTGAGGGACGCCGCCTCGCAGCAAACCTTTGAGCTCCGGCGATGGGCAGAGGTCATCGTCCGACCTGCCGGCCAGGTACTGAGCCCAGCGACTCAACAGGGGGCGCTCTACACCCTCCTACAGGGAGAAACCAGAGAGACAGACTGTGAATACAGGTGGGCTTCAGGTGTCTACAGGTGGACTACAGGTGTCTACAGGTGGACTACAGGTGGACATCAGGTGTCTACAGGTGGACATCAGGTGGACATCAGGTGGACTACAGGTGGACATCAGGTGGACATCAGGTGTCTATAGGTGGACTACAGACCTGGTGCAGCAGGTTGTGTGAGCGGATCTCCAGCGCCTGGATCTTTGCCAGCAGCTTCATGTCCTCAACCTCGTAGTCGGGGATGATCTTGAACCCGTAGGCGTCGTGATCCCTGAGGAGACACCACAGCAGCTCTTCATCACAGTCACCAACAGGTCTTCCTGATATTTAGTCCACCTGTCCTGCTTACCTGGCCAGACTGAGCTTCACGACGCTCTTCAGCTCTCCTTTCAGAGCGTCCTCAATCAGCTTCTGGATGGCGCCCCGCTGGACCGGATCCAGAGATTTGGTGTCCTGCAGCTGCCGCAGGACACCCAGGTACCGGCTCTCCACCTGACAGTTAGTGGCCTCCAGGTAGGCACACTGTTGAAGTATTGACAGTCGTATTAGCCAATCAGAGGACAGGAAACAGGTGAGTGACAAACACCGAAAAAACATGTCATGAAACCGGACCGAGCTGGACCCACCTTCATCATCAGACTCTTCTCCTGCTCTGAGCTGTTCCTCCACAGTTTGGTCAGCTGGTAGAGCTCCGAGTTCAAGAACTTGTTCTGAGTTTTATACGCCTCGATGTCGTCCTGAACACGAGAGACACACAGTATTAGAGGAGGTTCAGGAAAATCCTGAACCTGATCCTGATCCCTGACCTCTGATCAGTTGATACGACTGTCAATACTTCAACAAGTCATTTCATTGACTAACGTTAGCTAACTTCAGCTTCAGGTCACCTTCAGGTTCTCAGTCTCCTGCTGAAGTTGTCTGAAGGTCTGAGAGTCCAAACCGCCACAGGTGGATGAGATGGACCGACGTGGGTCGGACATACAGGCAGTCACCTGATCCGACAGCTTTATGATCACCTGACAGGAAACAACAGGAGTGAGTTCAGGTGGACCACAGCAGGTTTACCTGTCGCCCTCAGGTATGACCTCACCTCCTGCTTGGCGTTGTTCTTCTCCGTCAGCATCCTGATGTTCTCCTGCAGCTCGGCCAGCTGAGCATCTCTCTGAGCCAGACTCCTCCTCAAGGCCTCTGCCTCCACCTTCGCCTCCTCCAGCCGGCCTCGCAGGTCAGCCGCCTGACGCTCGCGGTGTCGCAGCAGCTCCAGACGTTCCTGCTCGCCCGTCTCCGCCAAAAACTCTGCACAGGTTCGCTTCTCCAGCTGAGACGCCTCCAACGCTTTGTGGAGGATCCACACCAGCTCCTGGACAGGACACAGGATCACTTAGGGCTACAAGCTAACGCTGGCCTAACATTAGTCAGCGGAGCTAACGTTTATTAGCTGTGCTAACCTTCTGAGCTTTGACCTCCTCCATCAGCATCTGTTTCTCCTGCTGGAGGCGAGATGTCCGGTCTGAGGATGAGGAGTCTCTGCGGAGGACCTGCATGGTGGATGAGCTGAGATTCTTCTTCCTCCTCCGGCTGTCAAACAGTGAAGGTGACTCCCTGCCCTCTGCCGGCGGCACCTGACCTGCCGGCTCAGCCAATGGGATGGCAGGAGGCCGGGTCGGAGGCTCAGCGGGAGTCCTGGATGCTGGAAGGACAGAAATTATGAACACAACATCAAATACATGAATACAATGTATATCTATAGTCAAGACAGGTAAGTCTGATGCAGTCGTAACTGTCATAGCCTCACCTGTTGTACCTGTGGTAGTTGTACCTAATGTAGTCTTACCTGTCATAGTTGTACCTGTGGTACCTGTCGTAGCCTCACCTGTTGTGCCTGTCATGTTGTTGCTGTCTGCAGAGTTTGGAGTCAATGGTGGAGCTTCTACATGAAACACACTCTGACTCCACTCCTGAGACGATCTCTTACGCAGACTGTGGACTGAGTTTCTGTACACATGGGAGGAAACAAAAGTACAAAGGCTCATGGGAAACGTGGTCTTTACTTACACACTGAAGCTTTAAACCAATGAGTCACTCACTGGATCTCAATGAACGGATGTTTGATTGACATGTTGGCAAGCGGCGTTCGTTGTGACGATACGTTGGCCGCCTCCTCCCCCACCAGACCCAACGGACTCTTCAACACCGGCAGGAAGTCATCTGCAGAAACCAGGAAATAGAAATCAGTTCAAGAGAAACCAACAAAAAACAACACAGGGTGGGAACCACACAGATAGAACAGGACTTCACGGACCAGATCAGACCAGAACCCGGCTGAACTGAACACCAGAACCAAGACAGCACAACACAGCATTACTACACATACTGTCCTGAGGGGGGCAGCACAACAATACAAAGTGACATCATCTGACACGGCGCTGCATTGGCCAATCACACACATTCCTGGTGGATTAGTTCAAATCAAGCTGATCCTCCAAAATCCTTCTGGACTCTGTTTGTCCTCCTCAGCTGCTGCAGCATTAATACTCATAATACAGAGCAAACCAGGTCCAGAACCAGGTCCAGAACCAGGTCCAGAATCAAGTCTGAGTCCACTAAAGGCCATCATGATCAGAGAAAATGTTCATGTTCAGCTGTTTGATGATGAAGTGAAAAACTTAATTCTAAATCCTTCTTGTAAATTTGCATAAAACACAGTTTCTTTGTAAAAACTTTGTTTGTCTGATCAACATTTAAGTAAATCTGAGAAAGAACTTTTATTGATGACAAAACATGGCAAATTTTACAAATACAGTATCAGGAACCAAGATAGGAAACTTTGTTAAAAAAACTTTACAAACTTTGTGAAACATCTTCGACACACGTGAAGGAGAAGTAATAAGGAGTTAGGAGAAGTGTAGGGCGGAGAGTCAGACTACGTCATGATGTGACGGAGGATGTTATTGACGTGATCTGTGTTAAACTACAAAGTAGTCTGATGGACTACAAACAGCTCCATGTTAGATGTTGGTGCTCTGCCCGTGTTGTTTGATGCAGGATATATAAAGATGAGTGTAAACAAAGTGTTCGTCACAGTGAGAACGGTCGCTCACCCTCCTGTCCACTCACATACAAACATGTTAACAAGTTCTGATTAATAATCAACAGTAACTTCATGATGATCTGCAGGACGCTGGACGTCCGTCACAGTTACAGAAGCTTTGACTGTCACACTGAATGTCACATTCATGTTTTACATTCATTTCAATGGTCAGGACAACTTATTAACAACGTTTAACAACGTTCACACAATGTGTTCACACACAGCTGTGTGTGTGAACGCAGCTCCACAGTCAACAACAGAACACACTTCATGATCAAAGTTTTTATATCATGTCAACACATATGTTCATAATCACACGCTCTGCTCATGAACTTTGTCTGCTGCCTCTCCATGACTCAGCACTTTTTGTTGCTGCCACTTAAGCTCCTTTCCTCCTTCAGAGGATTCAAACAGCTGATCACGGTGGACTGTTTGTAATGTACTCTGCAGCCTGCAGGAGGCGCTGATGACATCTGCTCCTTGTCACTGAGTCAAACTGAGACTTGAATCTGCAGACGAGCCCGGACACGAGCAGAATACCTGAGAACCAGATGAGCTGCTTCAACGCTGCAGACTCAAAACAAACAGCTGATCACGGTCTCAAAGAACACCAAGAGTCCAGCAAAGCCCGGCAGAGTCCAGAAGAGTCCAGCAGAGTTCAGCAGAGCCCGGCAGAGTCCAGAAGAGTCCAGCAGAGTTCAGCAGAGCCCGGCAGAGTCCAGAAGAGTCCAGAAGAGCCCGGCAGAGTCCAGCAGAGTCCATGTCCCTGTTTGATTGTTTAACATGTATTTTCTGTGTGTGTGTGTGTGTGTGTGTGTGTGTGTGTGTGTGTGTGTGTTTCCTCTCATTCATCCACCTGCAGCTGATCACAATGACATCACATCCTGTCAGCGGTGCAATGTTGTCACTGCAGTCTGACTCAGACCAACAAGAGGAAATGTTCCTCATCATCTGTAACACATCACATCCTGTTTCCAGCTGCCCCACCCCGCTCATTAAACACTTCCTGTCTGCTGACACTAGTTTAACCAGTGACTGGACTAAATGACCATCCAGGTCTAGAACCAGGTCCAGAACCAGGTCCAGAACCAGCTCGCCACATGAGGAGGCAGCCCTCAGAATGCTGCATGATTAGAGTCTGTGCTGGAGTGCTGACGGAGGTCCAAGCAGGCGTCCACATGTGGTTCAAACCTCCTCCATCCTGCTGAGGCCCACAGACTTCACGGCAGCAAGTCCTGATGACTTCCTTCCTCCTGCACACACCCCCAACATCATGAACAGAACCAGAAGAGAACCACAGAACCACCTGCAGGACTACCTGTGACTTAAGTTCAGCACCAACACCTCCCCCTGAACACCAGAGTCCAGCAGAGTCCTACAAAGTCCAACAAAGTCCCAGAGAGTTCTACAGAGTCACACAGGGAGGTCAGGAGGAGTTAACTGTTTATGTTTTAGAGAAAATGAGTCACACTCAGTGAATCGTCACGCTGAGCCACTCCCTCGCCTGAAGGAGGGATTTCCCAACTCCCCCGAGAGGAGGAAGGTTACCACAGGACTCACCCACTTTATGGACATTATTACAAAATACAGCATGATGTAGCAACAACTGGATGAGTCTGAAACTATTTTAGAAGACATGACAAAAGACTCCACAGAGCTACAGATACAGACCAGTTAAACCTTCATCAAATCAGTCTGAACTGGTTTTGGGATCTGGGTCTCACCTGCAGTGTTGTTGTTGTTGTTGTTGTTGGTCGGGTCTGGACAGGTGGACGTCTGTCGGTGCTGCCAGCGTTTCACCTGAAGCTGCTGCAGCCAATAGAGCATCAGCTCCTGGGTCACTGCCTGTGGTGGGCAGAGTTAAACAGGTAAATTGGATTGGACGACCTCGGACTGCAGGTTACCATCACAGTTAACAAGGCCATCTCTCACAGGACCACATTGATGCCTACCTTGAGTATGAAGGTGCGTTCAGGTGTCTTGATGTGGAAGGTGCCCCCCTCGGCCTTCAGTGGGTAGGTGAAGGTGGCGCTGCAGAGCTCCACCCTGCCTAGCGGTGTCACATCCTGCGGCGTGCGGTAGTAGAACAGCTGGTTCTTCTTGTCCTCGTAGGTGAACCAGCGCAACTTCCAGGCCTTAAGTGGACCCCCCTGCTTCAGCAGGAAGCCACATAATTTTGGCGCACCTGTCAAAGAAACCGGAGGGCGGGGCTTCACCTGGTCACAGAACACTTCAAGGGTGAGGGGCGGAGTCTGGGACGGTGGAGCCAGGGTCGGCACTTTAGTTGGAGCAACTACTGAAGACAAAACCTGAGAAGAAGATAGATGGTTCTGTTCGTCTACAGGAGGAGGATGGGCCTGCTGGTGGTTGGTGGTTAAGGTGCTGTTCTCTGGAGGTGGATCCTGGTGGTTGGTGGGTAAGGTGCTGTTCTCTGGAGGTGGATCCTGGTTGTTGGTGGTTAAGGTGCTGTTCTCTGGAGGTGGATCCTGGTGGTTGGTGGGTAAGGTGCTGTTCTCTGGAGGTGGATCCTGGTGGTTGGTGGTTAAGTTGCTGTTCTCTGGAGAGGGATCCTGGTGGTTGGTGGTTAAGGGGCTGTTCTCTGGAGGTGGATCCTGATGGTTGGTGGTTAAGGTGCTGTTCTCTGGAGGTGGATCCTGGTGGTTGGCGGTTAAGGTGCGGTTCTTTGGAGGTGGATCCTGGTGATTCTGCTGGTCTTTGGACTTACAAATGTGGAGCACAAGCTCCTTCTTTTGTTCCTTGAAGGTTGAGGTGAAAACAGAATCCTTTGAGGGTGGAGGTGGACTAGGAGGAGGAGCCTGCTCAAAGTTCAGGTGGTTTGCCGGACAAAGATCTTGCTGGTTTTGGTGTTCCTGAGAGTTGTCTGGTTTTGGATCTCCTGGTTTCTTTTGATCTGTACAATGAGCATCAGGTTGATCTGGTTTTGGTTGATCTTCTGGAGAATCTTTTGTCTCCTTCTTACCTGTCGAAGGTGAACCTTCCAGTCTTTGTTGCTCTGCAGGAAGAGGATCTAGTTTTGTTGGATCTGGTTTAGCTACAGAAGGTTCTTCTGGTTTTAGTTGATCTGGTTTGGTTGGAGAATCTTCTGGTTTCTGTTCTTCTGATGAAGGATCCTTGCAGTGTTCCTCTGCAGTCTGTTTGGTCTCTGGAGGACTCTGGTGTTTCTCTGGAGGACTCTGGTGTTTCTCTGCAGGACTCTGGTGTTTCTGGGACTTGGACAGACTGACAGACTCTCCATTCTGCCTGGCAGCCTCCTCAGAAGCTGAGATCCAATCAGGTGGTTTAAGCATGTCCTTGTCGGTGTTAGCAGGAAGTGAGTGAGACGAGGCAGCGCTGGGATTTCCTGCCGCGCTGCTTTCATTCATCTTTCTAAAAGAAGAAACACAAACAGAGAGAAGAGGAAGATGACGGGGAGGAAGAAGAAATATAGATTAAATTCTACACGATGAATCTAACATGACAAAATGTTGAATTATTAAGATTTATTGTATTTGTGGTCATGATGTGTTCATTATTTGTTTCAGGGAAAACGACAAACTTCAGTTTAGTTTTCATATTTCATTTAAAGTTTCTCGTGTTCCCTGAAGGAGATAATGACAATGTGCTGACCATAAATACATTTAAAATAATAAATAATTTACTTTTTCTGCAGGAGGACCTGATTCTTCTTATTCTTCTCCTCTGTTGGCCTGAGTGAACAAACACTCTCTGAAGATTCAAACTAAATTATTTCCACATTAATGAGACATAATGACAGGAAGTGGCTCAGAGCCAGGACAAAACAAACACAAACACATGTTTGTACTTATATGTATACTTGTGAGGACCCTCAGTCACATAAATACACTGTTTCCTGAACTGAACCCAAAAACCAGGTCTGAACCTCCAAACAGATCCTTTAAAACATGAAGAAAGGACAGAATATCCTCACTTTGTAAACTGTAGCTGCTGTTAGTTCCGTTTGTTAGCTAATGTTAGCTCAGTTTGCTAGCCAGCCTGAGTGTTAGTGTTTGTACCACAGGCGTTTTGGACCACCAGGAAGAAGAAGAAGAAGAAGAAGAAGAAGAAGTTTTTTTCAGGCCTAGCAGTCAGCAGCTTCTATGGACATAACTTGGCAGAGGAGAAGAGAGCAACAAGAGTAAATCTGGGACTGACTTTTAGTGGTTGGTGAGAGCTTGGTGAAATAAAAGGCTGAAAGACAGACGCCGAGCTGGGCTGACTGCTGTTGGACTAGTCAGTAATATTAGCTGGCTGCTATGTCTGCTGTTGGTGACCTTGTTGATGTTTGGCTGTTAGCAAAGTTGTCGACTCGCTAGTTTTTGATCAGAAGTAATGTAATCAGAACAAATACTCGAGTACAGCTGAACATATTTAGCACAGTGGGATTACACTCTGACACTGGAGACAACAAATTACAACAAACCTGTCAAATCTGCTTCAATAAAAACTTTTTCAAAATAAAATCAAAAGTGACAGAAACAACACAACACTGTTTCTATCAGGAAGTTATTAAACACACACACACACACACACACACACCTTGTCCTGACCTGTTTCAGACACACCTGACTGTTTACCTGAAGGGGCGTGGCCTGAACGCACCTCGCTGGGTCTGGATCTGGTTTGAATGTCAGCTGCAGCAGAAGAAAACAAACTCAGACTGTCACTCTGTTTCTCCTCCTCTCCTTCTTCTCCTCCTTCTCCTCTGGCTTGTAGTTTACTCCTGGTCTCTGGTCGTCCTCTTCCTTCCCTCCAGCCGGTCGCTCCGATCTGCTCAACCACTCATCAAATTACCGCGATAACACGCAACACATCCGGTTTGTTTATTTCAGAATAAGAGGACCGTCTTTAGAAAGGTCCTTGCTCGAAGCTTTTCAAAATAAAAGTAAATTTTTCCAGCTGAGACTTCTTCAAGAGACTCTGCTGCCACCTGCTGTTCATGGCAACAAGACACATGAAGAAAACATAAAGACAACTTTCAGGAAATGTTTAAAAAACTTTAAGGAAACATTCAAAGTGCATTTAAAACACATTAAAAACAAAAGAAACATAGTTACAGATTAAAATGTGTTTATTCTTTGAAAGCTGTTGTACACTCAGTTCCGGTGTTCAGACAGTTTGATCCACAGGTGAGGACAACGTCTGCATAACCTGAATATAATTTGAACAGGTGAGTTGTATAAAAATTCACCCTCAGTACAGTTGTCATGAACGGGGAAATTAGCTATAGAGACCAAAACTGTTTTTTGTACCAGGCTGTAAACATGTTTATTTCTGCTGTGAAGTTGGACATTTTAACATGGGGACTTATGGAGACTGACTCACTTCTGGAGCCAGCCTCAAGTGGACGACAAGAGGAACTGCAGTCTGTGTTTCACTTCACAGACACAGAGGATGATGACTGTACACAGTGTAGTCCTAAAATCACTTCAACGACCATCTACACCCAAGCAGCAACCTCCAGTGCTGGGAAATGAAGTGGAAGTGCTAAAAACTGCAGTTCCTCTTGGACGCTTTGATTGACAGGTGGGTGTGGTCACAGATGGCTTATTAGAGTAACCAGGCGTCATTTGACACCACAAAATAACCAACCTGAAAAGAAATAAGTGTGGTGTGGTGACACATGTTTACTCAAGCATATAGAGATTTATTAGAGACTTTTGCAGGAACAGAGCCAGGTGTGGTCACAAGTTAACCTGGTTATCCATCCCGTGTTTAAAAGAGACGGCAGTCTGCCTGCTGTATATGTTATTTTATTATGAACCTTCAGTGTGTTCATAGTGAGCTGCAGTAGTCCTCTGTCTTTCATTTATTTTGTCACAATGACACGTGTTCGAATCCTGTAAAAATGTTTTCCTCTTTTTTTTAATTATTTTTATTCAAAAGGCCGAATATTTCTTCTAACACATGTTTACTGAAGCAGGCTCCAGCCTCCACAGACGCATTTAGAAAATGTATTCAAGATTTTTTATTAGAGATTTATTAGATTTAGCAGGAAGAGCTAACTTGCTCTCTTCCTGTTTACAAACACAAGCGACGTTTAAAACCAGACGGAGTTTATGATGCGTTCACACAAATAAGACTGTCAGGATGAGTCAGGTCTGTTTTTTTGACATTGTAACGTGAACGGGTAAGAAACAAAGCGGCATCTACGAGGACAGCTACGTCTTTTTTCCCGTTTTCAACATCTGTAGTATCTACGACAACCACAGACGCATTTGGCTGACGGTCACCAGTTAACGTGGCCACAAGTTAATACAGAACACCGGTGCGGAAACGCACGACCCTCCACTGAAATGATTGAAAAGACCTCCGCTTTTGCTGCGGCGCCTGATCCTGTCTGAACCCAGCCAGAATGGATCATAATGATGCTGTTGTTGTTTCCTGTGTGTACAGTAGGTGCGATTATCACAGTTGTAAAGACAGGAAGTGACTGATGTTGTCACGTGTTTTAACCCCAGAAGGGCAAAAAGGTTTGTCGTCTGCAAAAATATGTTTTATTTGTAAGCCTGTAAAAATGTATTTTCAGCATTGACAGAATAAAGTGTTTCAGTGAAACATTTGCAGTGTCACATGCTCGCCTCTGAGGTCCTGACCCAAGATGAGATTTAGGCAATAGCATTGTCACCGTGGCAACAAACATGGAGGAGAAATACAGCGAGACCTCGGTCAAGAGATGTAACGAGGAGCTATGTGCCTTTGACAGTCCCACAACCGAAATGCATCACCCATGGGTGGTGTCAACCTTCACGACCAATAAGTTTCAATATATCATGTCTCCATCAGGTCTAAGAAGTGTTGGTGACCCATCTCTGCATGGACTCTTTTTCATTGCTCTATGTATCGTCCTCTCAGTACTCATATTGGGAGTGGTTGTATTTTTGATAATGTAGGCCAAAGTCACACTAGAACACAGGTCACTCATAGGTGGACCGCGGTCCGGGTCTGGACCCAGACTCTGTCCTGTCTGCTGGAACCGACATATTATTGAGTTTTATTCAGTTTTGGTGGAGATTACATTTTTTTTCTACTCAGCTAAAGGGACACCCTGCCTGTCTCTGATTGGCCGGTACTCGTTGCCTTCATGGGTTTGAGTTGGTTGGGTTTAGGCGTTAGGAGACTGAGATTGGTCGAGGTGAGGGCAACTAAACTGACTTTTAATCTGGAAGATTGCAGCCAAGTCAGCCAAATAACTTATTATTATTATTATTATTATTATTATTATTATTATGAAAGTATGTTTTATTTATAATTCTGAGTTGAATGTCAAATTTACTTTGCTTTGACTTTTCTTATTTATTTTTTCTTATTTGATTTATTATTTATTATTGTATCTAGCTCTCCAGAGTCCAGAGTGTCACTGAAAATAAATATTGTTGCCATAACGATGAATTATAACTTTCTTTGTTTGATTTGAGTCATCGACTTCACACACTGCAGATGTTGATACAATGACAATGCTGCTTCAATATATATAAAATAATTGTAACATATAACTAAATTATGATGCAACTTAAACATGATGATGCTGTGGAACCTGAACGTGAGCATCTTTCTCTATCCGGACCTCCTGAAATCAGAATGGACTACTCCTGCTCTAGAATGTCATCGAGCATTCTAATGGCAATATTAGAGACTTACCATATTGTTAATAACTGGAGTGGAATATATAAGAATTTTTATGACTGCACAGGAGAAATATGTTAATTTAGTCTATAAATAGTAGATCCAACACCTCATTCCACCGCTCACATAAAACCTTTTAACATAAAAAACCTTTTCACCTTTTTTTCCTAAAAATCTCTAAAAATAATGGTTGATTATTTCAAAGGGGTACTAATGACACATGATTGCGTTATTGTTGCACCTGCCGTTCATTCTGAGCACCACATCACACTTTACAAAATAAGAGTCATTATATATAAAAATAAAATAAAACCTGATGTCAGTGAAACTGTTAAAATACAAAGAAGTGTTTTAATTCAACGTCAGAGTTTTTACAGTGTGTCACCATTAAAACCAGTGGAACCAGTTTCTTCATCCACACGCTAACGTGGAGCTTATGTAATGTACATGTACACATTAATATACAGATATGTATGTTAGCTATGTTCACAAACCCGCCCTGCCTCGTGGTTTCACTTCACTGACTGATGATCATCAGGATCATCCGTCAGACTCTGATCCACATCTCAGACCATCCGCCTGCATCCACGACAACCTGGTGGAGTTTGTTTTTTTCACAATAAATGCTGTCGGACAGTTGGGTCAAAGGTTGAGTCGGGTCGAAGGTCGAGTCGGATCGTGAGCTGAGATTTGTGAAACTCTCGGGAGATTTTTACGCCTTCAAAATATTCTCAAGTTTGAAACGTCTGCAGTTGAACAAAGACTCGATTGAAAAGAAGTCCACATTGGGAGGCAGTCCACGGTGGATGAATGGATCAGACCTCCACCCTGACCTCCACCCAAATACCAGCGTTCATGTCCCGCATGAAACCAGAAGTTTGACTTGTATTTTTAGACATAATTGACTGATTATAAGTTTGTTTTATTATTTTCAGTTTTCAGTCAGTTTGGATTCATCAGGAAAGTTCAGGATCAGGTTCAGGTTCAGGTTCAGGATCAGGATCAGGGCCTTTGGTATATATTTGGCAGAATTCAAACATCAAATGGGGTCAGATCTAATGAGTTTCACAGTCTACAAGGAGAGGTGTTTGAGATGCATCGTCGGTAATGTAGGCGGCAGGTTTGACATAAAGACGTGGAATAAAAAAAGTCTGTTACATCACAGAGTGACATCATAGATCTATGGAGGAACAGTCTGTGAGCGACATAGTGACAGGAAGTGATGTCATACGCGCCCACTAAACTTTTCATGAGTTATTAAAATAAAATACAAACATTTATTAATGATATCAAATATGAGTCCTCAGTGATGTCAGGCGACCTCTCGACCAATCACAGTGTCCGCTGTTCTCTGTCAGAGTCGATGGTTTGATTCCCGCTCAGTGGACAGAGAGCGGTGGGGTCCATCAGAGTCCATCAGAGTCTATCAGAGTCCATCAGAGTCCATCAGGGTCCATCAGAGTCCACATTCATCTAAAACCTGCAGAGTCTGAAGGAAACCGAGTTCTTCAAAGAATCCTGTCACCACCGGACCTGGATCATTTTAAAGAACATTCTCTCAGACATCATATGGCCTCTCCTCCTCCTCGTCCTCCTCCTCCTGCTCCTCCTCGTCCTTGGTCTTCTTGGTGAAGGCTGATGAAAGCTCCTGCAGGAGCAGCTCCTGTGATGGACTACAGACTCCCTGCAGCTGCTGCCTCCTCCTAACAGGAGGCTGACAGGGGGCATTCAAGTCCGGAGAGTCTGCTTCTCCTTCACCTCCCTCAATCTGCTCCAGAGGGTCCACCGAGCCGGTCCGGACCGGGTCGGGGACGATCATGTGGTCCTCGTGTACATTCTCCACAGGAACTAGTCTGAGCAGCGGGTGGTCCGGGACTTCCTGGGTCTCTGCGGCACTGCTGGACAGGAAGCTGGTCTCCAGAGATTTTAGGACTTGCAGGCCGAAGTCCCCGACCTCCTCATAGAGTGGCTCCGGGAGGTCCGGAGACTCAGAACGCTCCTCGAACGAGTCCTGCTGGACCTTCATGGGCTAAAAGAGACATCAGAACCGGATCAACTCATATCACTCACAAAGTTCAATAAAAGTACAAAATACTCACAAAGTTCAATAAAAGTACAAAATACTCACAAAGCATGCAATGAAATTACAAAATACTCACAAAGTACATGGAGAGTGTCCGTCTGTCGTGCAATTTTCTCTGCAGAAAGAAGAAAATATAAAATCTCAGATTATTATTTCATATAATATATTTACATATACATACATACGTACATATATTCATATAAACAAATGACAGTTTTAACGAACCAGCGTCTGATTGGCCGACAGCATGCTGCTGTTGCTCTCGTCGCCTCGGATCGGAACCAGCGGCATCGTGCCAAACTTCTGCTTGGAGATGTCCGAGGAGGAGTGACGCCTCAGAACTGGAGGACCCGGGTCATCGTTCTGGAAAAGAACCATAAAAATACGAGTCAGCAGGAGACCCAAGCATGCCGGGAACTAGACCTGGTCCTGGACCAGTCTTCATTGAGACTGGACCTGGTCCTGGACCAGTTGATTCTGACCTGAGCTTTGAGGAAGCTGGTGATCCAGTCCCAGAGTTCAGCCTCAGAGCTGCAACAAAGAAACCTGACAGAGACGAAGAAGACAGACATGTTACAGAGAATCTACAAGATGGACTACATGTTAAAAACATGGGAAAAACACGTGATGAATGGATGGATGAATGGATGGATGAGAACTTACAGCTGGTGTTTATCTGACATCACCGTGAACCCCCACCTGCACACAAATCATACAAACATCATACAGGTGATGTCATGCTTCCTGTCAGCTGATGACCTCTGACCTTCGTTTAAATTCTTCATTCATGAATCAAAACTTGTTACAGTAACAGTAATGATCAGGGTCTGTTCATGAAGCCGCTGGACTTCAGGTGCGTCTTACCTGCTCGGAGCCTTCAGTTTCCTGCGGATGCCGATGTAGATCTTCATGGACTTCAGAGACCACTCCTTCTCTGGTTTGATGCTCTGAAAACAACACGGAGCAGTCAGGACCAGGACCCTGGTTCAGATCGGTCAGAAACCCAAACCCCAAACCGAGCGGTACCTTCTTGTCTTTGAGCAGCAGCAGTTTGTGGTCTCTGATCTGGAATGTTCTCTCCTGGAACTTGTTACCCTGAAGGAGCTTCGGCGGTTCTTCACGACACTTCAACAGACCTATCTTCATGATCTCAGACTTATATGCTGACAGACAGACAGAACAGAACAGAACCAGAACCGGCTTGTTACTTATTGTAAATATAGAAAATGTAATCTGATTTGTTAGATTTAGGGTTCTGATGAGAACAGAACTGCGTTCTGTTGGACCTACAGGTGAGGATGTTGATGCCATCTCCTTTAGGAACCCTCTTCACCACCAGGTACGCTGAGCTTGGGTCGGCCATCTTACACCACTGCAGAGCCTGCTCCAGAACCTTCTCTTTGGGGTGTAACGGACGCTCTGAAACCACAACGACAGACAGACAGTTACAGACAGACAGACAGGTACAGACAGACAGGTACAGACAGGTGTTCAGGTGTCTCACCCAGCTGTCCGTCCTCAATTGCCTCAAATGTCATCCACACGTCTTTGTCTCCGGCCGGGACGTTCCTCATGAACAGAACCTGATTGGTTAGCTCCTCGGCACACATGGTAGGAGACACCTGCAGGGGGGAAAAGGTCACTTCCTGTTTTTCCCAGCATGCACTGGGTGGAGATAGATATGATTAGATGTAAGGTGCTTACTTTGAGGGTCATGCAGCAGTCTGGTATCTTCATCTCCAGATAGACTTCAATTATCAGATCGCCGGCCTGAGAGAGCTGCAAACACCAACACCAACACATCACCAACACATCACTGATCAACACATCAACACCAACACATCACTGATCAACAACAACACATCACCGATCAACACCAACACATCAACTCCAACACATCACGGATCAACACATCAACACCAACACATCACTGATCAACACATCAACACCAACACATCAACACATCACTGATCAACACATCAACACCAACACATCACTGATCAACACCAACAAATCAACACATCAACACCAACACATCACTGATCAACACCAACACATCAACACATCAGCACCAACACATCACTGATCAACACCAACACATCAACACATCAGCACCAACACATCATCACCAACACATCACTGATCAACACCAACACATCAACACCAATACATCAACACCAACACATCAACACCAACATATCAACACCAACACATCAACACAAACATATCACTGATCAACACCAACACATCAACACCAAAACATCACTGATCAACACCAACACATCAACACATACACATCAACACCAACACATCAACACCAACATATCACTGATCAACACCAACACATCAACACCAACACATCACTGATCAACACCAACACATCAACACCAACACATCACTGATCAACACCAACACATCAACACCAACACATCACGATCAACACCAACACATCACTGATCAACACCAACACATCACTGATCAACACCAACACATCAACACCAACACATCACTGATCAACACCAACACATCAACACCAACACATCACTGATCAACACCAACACATCAACACCAACACATCACTGATCAACACCAACACATCAACACCAGAACATCACCGATCAACACCAACACATCAACACCAACACATCACTGATCAACACCAACACATCAACACCAAAACAACTACATTAAGTACTTGGTGTAAAAGATGTACCAATATGGTCTAAATATGGCTGCCCAATTTTCAAAAAGCTGTTATATCGTTTTCTGAGACAATAAGTGATTTTTTCCAGGGGGATGCAACTGTTCATCTCAACAGACCACCTGCCAATAAGAAGAGGGGAGTCAGATTTCCATGACACTGCAATGCACTTCTTAGCCACACATAGAGCAACTTCAATGAATTTGAGTTGTGCATTGTTTAGAGAACAGCGAATACTTGTAAAGTTCCCCAATAAACAAAGTTCAGGGTCCACTGGAACATTAACTCCTGTGATCCTAGTTAAAGTGGAACAGATATCATGCCAGAAAGGCCTAACTTTCATACACAGCCAGGTACAATGCAAAAAGGAACCAACTTTAGTATGACATCTGAAGCACATTTCTGACAGGTTAGATTTGAATGAATGTAATTTTTCTGGGGTAAGGTATAATTGATGTAGAATATTATAGTTAATCAATCTATACCGGGCATTGATAATAGTTGACAAGCTGTTTTGACATAATTCTGTCTAAAACTGTTCATTAATTGTAACGTTGAGATCTGACTCCCATTTCATTCTAGACTTATGCACACCTGGTTTTGGGCCCTCATTCAACAACAGGCGATAAATTTTAGAAATAAATTTATGTGTGTTCCCATCATAAAGAAATCTTTCAACATCATTCATGACAGGCAGAGTCATTTCAGGACCCAAATTAGCTCTCAGAAAGGATCTTAGTTGGAGATAACAGAAAAAGGTTTGATTGGACTAGTTATATTTCCTCTTCAGGTGTTCAAATGGCATGAAAAGTCCTTTATCGAAGCAATCCTCCAAGTGTTGAATTCCTTTATGATGCCATATGTCCAGAATCTTATTATCAAGAGTCATGGGTATAAGTTCATTTTGCTTTAAAGGTGTTTTAGGTGACAGTCCCACTTTCAATCCAAGACTTTTGTGAACCTCATACCAATTTTTTATCAGATGCCTCAATATAGGGTTATCTATCCTGTTGTTTACAGTTCCAGAATTATGCTTATAAATGAAGTCACTGTGGACCTTTTCTTTCAGGGGGTGCAGTCCAATTTGTATCCAAGAAGGGGTGTCACTGCCCTCAAAAAAGGATGAGATGAACCTCATTTGAGCTGCCAAGTAGTAGTTTTTAAAACTTGGTAGTCGAAGCCAAACTCCCATTTTGGCTTCTTTGCATTGGCTACCTGTTAAATCTAGAATAGAATTTAAAATTCTTCTCCTTACATACAAAGCTCTTCATGGTCAGGCACCATCATATCTAAAAGAGCTCATAGTACCTTACTACCCCTCTAGAACGCTGCGCTCTCAGAATGCTGGGTTCCTTGTGGTTCCTATAGTCTCCAAAAGTAGACTGGGAGCCAGAGCTTTCAGCTACCAAGCTCCTCTTCTGTGGAACAAACTACCATTTTGGGTTCGGGAGGCAGACACGGTCAACACTTTTAAGAGTAGACTTAAGACTTTCCTTTTTGATAGAGCTTATAGTTAGGGCTGGCTCAGGTCATCCCTTAGTTATGCTGCTATAGGACTAGACTGCCGGGGGACTCCCTCTCCCTCCTTCTCTCTCTGTCTCTCTCTCTCAGGGTTATGCCTAGTCAGGCACAGTACTGGTTGAAGATGTAGTCACATCTCCCTTTACTGAAAACTCTACTCAAATCTCTCTCTCTCTCTCTCTCTCTCTCTCTCTCTCTCTCTCTCTCTCTCTCTCTCTCTCTCTCTCTCTCTCTCTCTCTCTCTCTCTCTCTCTCTCTCTCTCTCTCTCTCCATCACCATCACCATCTGTAAACATACATGTCTCATTAATGCATGTTAATGCATGTTACTAACTAAACTTCTTCCCCGGAGTTTCTGTGCTCTCTCGTCCAGCAGGTTCTCATGGATCGTGGCTGCTGCTGTGGTCCTGCACGACGTCCACTACTTATATTATTACTGTCATTATTGTTACCATATCTCTGTGTACTCTGTATACTGTAATCATTTTATCATTCATTGTAATGGTACAATATGTCTCTGTTGATTTGTTCTGTACATGTGACATCTATTGCACGTCTGTCTGTCCTGGGAGAGGGATCCCTCCTCTGTGGCTCTTCCTGAGGTTTCTTCCACCTTTTTTCCCTGTAAAAGGGTTTTTTTGTGGGCAAGTTTGTCCTCACTCGAACCGAGGGTCTAAGGACAGAGGGTCTGAGGACAGAGGGTCTGAGGACAGAGGGTGTAAGGACAGAGGGTCTGAGGACAGAGGGTCTAAGGACAGAGGGTCTGAGGACAGAGGGTCTAAGGACAGAGGGTGTCACTCCCTGTACAGATTGTAAAGCCCTCTGAGGCAAAATGTGTTTTGTGAATTTGGGCTATACAAATAAAATTTGATTTGATTTGATTTGATTTGATTTTAGTGTTGCTTTCGTCAACGAAAATTATGACTAAATATCGTCGCCAACGAACCTTTATCACGTGACGAAAACGAGACGAGACGCAACGTAAATGCTGGTCATGTGATGATAACTATAATTAAATATATAATGCAATATTGTTGACGAATAAAAACGAGACTAAATGTGGTTTACAAAATAAAAACTCTGCTAAAATGTCTCTTCATTTTCGTTGACTAAAACGAGACGAGATGAAATGTTATAACGTTATTTCGTCTCGTTTAGTCACATTTTTATTATTATTTTGCAGTATTTCTGTTTCCTGTGTCTCACTTCGGGGGCTGCATCAGGTCGCACTGCGCAGTCGCAGGTGACGTCACTTCCTCAATCCCCACTCGCGGCATTATTTAGATGCAGCTGCGGTGGGCGTTAACGACAGTGACAGAGAAAGGGACCGATGGCCGGCCAGCCGGGGTTCGTCATTCATTCATTAAAATCTTATGTCAAAAATATAGCCATAGAGTAATGTGTACTGGATAGTTTTTGTTTTTTTTTTGGTATGTGTGACAACCAGTCTTAAAATAACACATCCAGGAGGTTACAGTTTATGTAGTTGCTGTTGAGACTGCTGGTTATTTGGTTCAGTAGCTCGAGCATTCAAGCACCTTGTTTCACTTGTTAAACTTGAATGTATTCAATTTTTTCTGGCATTGTCATGTGATGCTATTTTATTTATTTATTTAATTTAAATTTATGTTTGGTTGGTAAAATAAATATGTTGTAAATTCAAATCAGAGCGTCTTCCGTGTCTGGAATGGATGTATTCTTGAGTCTATAAGGTAACAATAATATAATAATAAGACAACCTTGTTTGAATTATGAAATGGGCTTGGCTAAAAGAAAATTTTGGTTTCATCTATACTACTAGGTACTTATACTACTGTATATTGACTGGGTTAAATAGAATTGCATTACTAAAAAGAGATTAAAATACAATTTTCATTGACTAAAACTAGATTAAAATGTCATCAGTTTTCGTCGACTAAAACTAGACGAAAATAGTCACGGATAATTCTGACTAAAATAAGACTAAAATGCTCAGACTTTTAGTCGACTGAAACTTGACTAGACTAAAAAGAGTATGAACGTGACTAAAACTAATAAAAACTAAAATGACAGCTTGACACAAAGACTAGACTAAGACTAAAATTAAAACTGGCCGCCAAAAACAACACTAGTCGACAGGGATGCCATTTGTCTCCAGCACTTTTTGTCTTGGCAATTGAGCCTTTAACTGAAGCAATTAGACAAGATCCTGATATAAGGGGCTTTCAGGTGGGTCAGACAGTTCATAAAATTAATCTTCTGGCAGATGACGTTATTTTGTACTTAAAAGACCCTGGTAACTCTCTTTCCAAATTACAAACTGTATTAAATACTTATAGTAGTATTTCAGGTTATAAGGTGAATTTGGAAAAAAGTGAAATTATTCCATTGACAAATTTTGATCACTCCAAACTCCAGTGCACAAGTCCATTTAGGTGGCCTATGGCTGGTATAAAATACCTTGGGATATTTGTAGACAACAACCTCAAAAACCTGTACAAATTGAATTACCTCCCACTGCTCAGTAAGATTGAAGATGATTTACGTAGATGGATGGGCTTGCCTCTCACCTTGATTGGAAGAGTTAATTGTATTAAAATGAATAAACAACCGAGATTGCAATATTTGTTTCAATCCTTGCCCAATTTAGTCATAATTTTCGACGAAAGCAACACTAGTGTCGCTTGATCTGCTTAAAGGGAATGTAGATGAAATCTGTCCATTGGTGCTGATTTTTGCCTGGGGTCCCAACTAATAAATAATGGGCCGAACCCAAACTTGGCTAACATTTTAAATAAATATGGCCACTCTAACCTATCAAAGGCTTTCTCAGCATCTAAAGCCACAGATATACTGGGTTCCGTTTCAGATTTTGTTAAATGAATGATACAAGCCTACATAGGTTATTAGCTGAGGAGCGCTTTGAAATAAAGCCACACTGGTCTGGATTTATTAGTTGTGGCAGGTATTGGCCAAGTCTGTTAGCCAGGGCCTTGGAAATAAACTTATAATCTGCATTTAACAACGAAATTGGCCGATGCGAAGAGCATTTCAATGGATCTCTATTTTTTTTTTTGTAAATTACAGTAATTATGGCTGTAGAGAATGATTCAGGGAGTGTTTGAGTCGTAAAGGCCAAGTTGATGACATCCATGAGAAGTGGGAGGAGTAAATCCTTAAATTCCCTGTAAAATTCTGGAGGAAACCCATCTTCTCCTGGTGATTTGTTTGCTTGTAATGAGCCCAGAGATTTTTCAATTTCTTTTTGTGTAAAGGGCAGATCAAGACTATTTTGAGCTTCCTGGCCAAGTTTGGGCAGTTCAATCATGGACAAAAATTCATCAATGTTACTCAGATTTTCTGGCGGTTCTGATGTGTATAAATGTGTGTAAAACTGTTTGAATGCATCATTAATTTCTGTTGGGTTTTATGATACAGAACCTGTTTCAGTTTGAATTGAATTAATCGTCCTAGAGCTTTCTTCTTTTCTCAGTTGCCAAGACAGAATTGTGTGCGCCTTCTCTCCCAATTCATAGTATCTTTGCTTGCTTCTCAGAATGTTTTTTTCAATTTAAATTTTTTTTAAGTATGCAAAGTATTGTATCTAAGCTTTTTATTTACCAATAACTGGTGTACTTCTTTAGACCTTGATTGACCCTTAAAAAAAGCTTTTAGTGTGTCCCATAATATAAAACTATTGGGAGAACACCAACACATCACTGATCAACACCAACACACCAACACATCAACACCAACACATCAACACCAACACCAACACATCAACACCAACACATCAACACCAACACATCACCGATCATCACCAACACATCAACACCAACACATCACTTATCAACACCAACACATCAACACCAACACATCACTGATCAACACCAACACATCAACACCAACACATCACTTATCAACACCAACACATCACTGATCAACACCAACACATCAACACCAACACATCACTTATCAACACCAACACATCAACACCAACACATCACTTATCAACACCAACACATCACTGATCAACACCAACATATCACTGATCAACACCAACATATCAACACCAACACATCACTGCTCAATCAGTGATCAGTGATGATCATTGATGATCAATTATCAATCATCGATGATCACAGATCGTTGATCATTGACCTGTGATCATGATATAATCATGTGTCTGTCTGTGCTAATGTACCTGAGTGTCCTTCCAGGTGGTGATGAGGCTGATCTCCAGCTCGATCTGAGTCTGATGCTCCTCGTCAATCTGAAACCAGATCAGAATTTTGCTGAGTTTGTTCAGTTGTTAGTTGTTGTGAAGGAGAAGGACTTGACTGAGACTAGTACTCACATCGAAGACGTACAGGTAGTTGTCTATCAGGTCCTCGACGATCTTCACCTCATGCTCTCCTTTCCCGTCAGTCTGGAACAGACTGGGAGCGAACAGCAGCGACAGGTTCTTGGTGCACATCTGGTTCAGACCAGCACACTTCTGGACCCTGAAAGATGAGTCCAACAAGAACTGTTACTACGACTGCTGATACCAGAGCCAGCAGAGCAGATCTTTTTCAGTTTTCATTCTGTTTCTGTGTTCATGGCTCCAAACTGTTTTATAGTACCATATAAAAGCCACTAGATGGCAGTCGCTCACTATATGATGGTAACTGAAGCTTCCACAACAAGGTCCTGTTTCACAATAAAAGCCTTCACACTGAAACACTAGAGGGCTTTTAATTTGGAACAGATAGAGGAAGTTTGTATTAACAGAACAACGCAGAAACAAAACTTTAACTACAAACCTAGTTTGTATAACAGCTGATTATGTTTTATGTGTTTAAAGGAACAGTCTGTTATTTCAGTTATTTCGTGCTGCAAATGAAGTGAAAGGTCTTTCAGCGTGAGCTCACCTGTACAGGTGACTGATGAGAGCAGCCAGAGTGGTCCTGTTGACCCGAGGAAGACTCCGGATGATCTCTTTGTAGCGGTCCAACCTCTGACTCCTCTGAGGGATTTCTGAGGATGAAGACAGGACAGACTTTAACTTTAAAAACCTACCGAGCTTCGACCTGATGATGATACACCGAGCCTCCAATGAGCCGCCGCCAGAGCGGAGTGCTTCCTGTTTGATACAGTCTATGAGTAATTGTGAGGGCTGCTACAGTCATCTATGTCCGGGCCTCACTGATTACTGTACAGAACCAGAACTTTAGAACTTTATTCAGTGATTTTGGTGACCTGACAGTCAGAACCTGGACCGGGTCTAAAGTGAAGTGGACTCACTGGCTGCCTCCTGCCACAGCGGGTGGAGGTCGGCCATGAAGATGGGGTCGTCCACCTCTCTGAAGAACCTCTTTAGGACGTCTGTCACATCCTCAATGAAGTGGTCTCCGATCCTCAGCTTGACATTTCGAGCGTCTTTACGAAACTCTTCCATCAGGAGCTTGATCCTGGATTTGGCCCCGTTCTTCCTGTAGATCCCCTCGTGGCCCAGACCTACAGAGCATGCTCAGAACGTCACTCAGGTTCACAGATATCTGATGTCAGCGAGCCTTAACCCTCGTGCCCTCCTCAGATTCACCCTCTGCACACCTTCATGGTAAAAATGTACACGTCCAAACAAACTGCTATAAAATCCTCACATCAATATTTATTTCATAAATCTCTGAAACAACTTCAGACTTGCTCCAAACTACCAAACACTGAATAATTGTCCCGATTGTAACTTTAAATGTCAGTTTAATGATTTGAATGATTCATGATTTCTGACATAAAAAGGTGGATGTGGTGTTGGTGCTGATTAGAGTCTTGGATATGTCAAACATTAACAACTACATTGATTTGATTGCATTAGTATTTTTCATGTAGTGTCAGATTGTGTGTGTGCGTGCACATGAGTGTGTGTGTAAACACACACTCATGTGCATATCCAAGACTCTAATCAGCACCAACACCACATCCACCTTTTTATGTCATAAATAATGAATCATTCAAATCATTAAACTGACATTTAAAGGGTTACAATCAGGACAATTATTCAATGTTTGGTAGTTTGGAGCAAGTCTGAAGTTGTTTCAGAGATTTATGAAATAAATATTGATGTGATGATTTTATAGCAGTTTGTTTGGACGTGAACATTTTTACCATGAAGGCGTGCAGAGGGAGCAAAATGCATCAACACAGTTTAAAGATGTGAGAGGAAAAATAATTTCAACATTTTACTGAAGAGAAAAATTCCTGTAAAAATTCAGGACACAAACTGAAACACACAAAATGACAAAAATGCCCAAGGAGGTCATGTAGGAGGTCATGAAGGAGGTCATGAAGGTTAAAGCTTCGTCTTCCTCACCGTACTGCGTGATAAAGGCGATGCAGCTGTCCACGATGATGGGGATGTCGTTGCGGCTCATCTGCTGCTCTCTCAGAGTGTTTCCTTTTCCGCCAGCCGCTCGCTGGATGTCCGAGTACCACAGAGAGAAGTCTGTGCGTCCGATCCCCTGAAGGTGCAGCGTCCTGATGGAGAGAGGGGACCACGTGATGACGGACATACAACCAGACCAGATCGGACCGGAGTCCAGCAGAGACAATCAAAAACGCTCACCTTCCTTTCTCCACCAAAACCAGGATGTCTTTCTTCTCGTGATTCTCGGTCTCTGAGGCGATACCTTCAACACAAACAGATAGACGGCTTATCAGAACCAGATAGAATCAAACCTGTTTGTAGACCAGGACCAGAACCAGAACCAGGACTGACTGAGCTCCTGCAGACGGTTCAGGTTGATGATGTCCTCCGCTGCTCCGTCGTTTCGGGGACAAATGAAGAGGTTGGACTTCTGTAGAACAAAATACGCCTCCTTCCACTGCTGAGGGTCCAACATGGCTCGGTACCGCAGCAGGCCGACGCGCTCAAACTCCCGAGTCAGCAGGCAGTGGCAGCTGAGGGGAGTCGCAGCCTGTTGGTGATGGATGGGAAGTAAAGAAGACAAAGTTCAGAAGATACCAAAGAGTACAAATGGTTCATTAACCTGTAGGCCCAGAGTCCAAAGTCACTGACGTCACTTTGGACCCGGTACCGGGGTCTTTCCAACCTTCCCGATCGACTTGGTCCAGCTGTGCAGAGTGTCCGCCGTCTCCAAACCAAACTGATAAAGTTTCTCTGAAGTCAAATACAGCTCGAAGGTATAACGAAACCTGAGAACAGAACCAACATCAGAACCAGCATCAGAACCGAGATCAGAACTGCGCCTGATGACATCACTGATGATGTAACACATGGCATGCTCACCTGTCGATGAAGCCGTTGTTGTTGTTAGACATGTCAGGTCGACTGACGCCCAAACACACAATGTCTTTAACGCTGATCTGCATGCAGGGCTCAGCGGACCGGTCCGACTCGTAGAACAGCAGAGACTGATCCACCGAACACCAGAATTTCTGGAAGTCTGACAAGAACAGAACCAGAACACTGTGAGTCAATGTGATTTGCACAGGTTTCAGATGTTCTGATTCATCTGGTTCAGGTTCTCCAGATCCAGAACTCACCGTCTCGGGTCTTCCTGGACAGAGTTCCTCTGTGGACCGAGCTGGACTTGTAGAGATACCCAGAGTGAAGGACGGGCTGCATGATCTCATCGTATACACTCGGGTCTGAAGAAGAAGACAGACTGTCAGTACAGTAGGTGTCAGTAGATGTCAGTAGATGTCAGTAGATGTCAGTAGATGTCAGTAGATCACAGACCTGATGTGCTGCAGTGGTCCAGCTGATGATGTTGTTGGTCGCCGTTGGCGTCATTGGTGAGGCAGGCTGACTCCGCCTCCGAGAAAATCTGAGTGACAGTTTTTAGAAGAGTCTGCTCAGAGACGGCCAAGCACAGAACCTGAGGGGGAGAGACAGTGAGAGTGAATGAGAGAGAGAGAGACGTTCATCAGTGTTCATCAGTGTTTGATGTTTTCAGTCCAGTCTCGGTCCGGACTGAGTCCAGTCTCGGTCTGGTCTGAGTCCGGTCTGAGTCCGGTCTCAGTCTAGTCTGAGTCCAGTCTTGTTTCGGTCTAAGTCCGGTCTCAGTCCAGTCTTGGTCCAGTCTCAGTCTGGTCTCAATCAAAACTCATTCGGCGCACCTTGAGCAGCTCCTCCTGGCTGCTGAAGTCCGGGTGGGTCAGGCGGTACCGGCCCTCTCTGTACTTCTGGGTGATGAACTCTCTCCTCTGTTCAGGTGAGGCGTCACAGTCCAGTTCGTCAGACGGAGGCAGCCGGGCCCCCCAGAACTCGTTGGCCCGGTCATTCCCGAGCATGATAAACAGCTGACGGAGACAAACAGACAGATGAGGTTCAGGACTACAGACGGGTCCAGATCCACTTCAGAACAGGTCACAGACTGGTTCTGGCCTCACCTGGACGATCTCATTGCTCCACACGCTGGTGTCCAGCTTCAGACTCTGGACCTTCGAGACCATCGTCCCCAGACCTCTGTGCTGACCTGCACACACACACACACACACACACACACACACACACAGTTAAACCCCTCAGTCCAACCCTCCAATGAATGAGTTTCACCTGACTACAGGTGACTTCATGTTTAAACATTCAGAGTTCAGTCTGAGGCGAAACTGTTCACAGGTGTTCACAGGTACGAAATAAACACACGAAGTTGTGCAACAGTTGGGTAACACACTAGAAAGGACATTATGACAGAATTGATAATGAAGACAGGTGAACAGACAGGCAGGTAAACAGACCTGCACAGTTCTTGCAGATGACAACACACAGGTTGATGGAGGCCCAGTCCGGGTTCAGGGCCTTGCAGTCAGCACACATCCTGTTGGACCGGTTGGACCAGATCTTCTCGGCCACCTCATAATCCGATAGAGTCTCCGCGATGGACTCCTGCAGCGCCTCCATCCAGTCCCGCTTCTCCCGGTCCGACTCCGCCGTGAAGCTGAGGAAGCAGAGTGTCAAGAGTCATCACCCTGAACCCAGAGTCATTACCCTGAATCCTCAGTCATCACCCTGAACCCTGAGTCATTACCCTGAACCCAGAGTCATTACCCTGAACCCAGAGTCATCACCCTGAACCCAGAGTTATCACCCTGAACCCAGAGTCATTACCCTGAAACCCGTGTCATTGTCCTGAACCCAGAGTCATTACCCTCAACCCAGAGTCATTACCTTGAACCCTGAGTCATTACAGTGAATCCCGAATCAATACCCTGAACCCTGAGGCATCACCCTGAACCCAGAGTCATCACCCTGAACCCAGAGTCATCACCCTGAACCCTGAATCATTACTCTGAACCCTGAATCATTACCCTGAACCCTGTGTCATTGTCCTGAACCCAGAGTCATTACCCTGAACCCCAAGTCATTACCTTGAACCCTGAGTCATTACAGTGAACCCAGAGTCATTACCCTGAACCCAGAGTCATTACATTAAACCCAGAGTCATTACCCTGAACCCTGAGTCTTTACAGTGAACCCTGAGACATTACAGTGAACCTAGAGTCATTACAGTGAACCCAGAGTCATTACAGTGAACCCTGAGACATTACAGTGAACCCAGAGTCATTACAGTGAACCCAGAGTCATTACAGTGAACCCAGAGTCATTACCCTGAACCCTGAGTCTTTACAGTGAACCCAGAGTCATTACAGTGAACCCAGAGTCATTACAGTGAACCCAGAGTCATTACAGTGAACCTGACATAGGTTTGCTGAGATGGACATTTTGTGTTGGTGGTACCTGAAGGTTTTGTACGGTGTGATGAGGTCGAAGCTCTTGTGTTTTCCGTCTCTGATCGTTGCTCCTCGAGCTTCGATCAGCGTGATCCCGATTCCATTACGAAAACACTGCAGAGACAAGCAGACATGAAAACATGAAGACATGAGGACATGAAGATATGAAGACATGAGGACAAGAGGACATGAAGACATGACGACATGAAGATGGGAGGACATGAGGACAAGAGGACATGAGGACATGAAGACATGACGACATGAGGACATGAGGACATGAAGACATGAGGACATGAGGACATGAGGACAAGAGGACATGAAGACATGACGACATGAAGATGGGAGGACATGAGGACAAGAGGACATGAGGACATGAAGACATGACGACATGAGGACATGAGGACACGAGGACATGACGACATGAAGACATGACGACATGAGAACATGAAGATGTGAGGACATGAGGACAAGAGGACATGAGGACATGAAGACATGAGGACAAGAGGACATGAAGACATGAGGACATGAAGACATGAGGACATGAGGACATGACGACATGAAGACATGACAAAATGAGAACATGAAGATGTGAGGACATGAGGACAAGAGGACATGAGGACATGAAGACATGAGGACATGAGGACAAGAGGACATGAAGACATGAGGACATGAGGACATGAAGATATGAAGACATGAGGACAAGAGGACATGAAGACATGACGACATGAAGATGGGAGGACATGAGGACATGAAGACATGGCGACATGAGGACATGAGGACATGAAGACATGAGGACATGAGGACATGAAGACATGAAGACATGAGGACAAGAGGACATGAAGACATGACGACATGAAGATGGGAGGACATGAGGACAAGAGGACATGAGGACATGAAGACATGACGACATGAGGACATGAGGACACGAGGACATGACGACATGAAGACATGATGACATGAGAACATGAAGATGTGAGGACATGAGGACAAGAGGACATGAGGACATGAAGACATGAGGACAAGAGGACATGAAGACATGAGGACATGAAGACATGAGGACATGACGACATGAAGACATGACGAAATGAGAACATGAAGATGTGAGGACATGAGGACAAGAGGACATGAGGACATGAAGACATGAGGACATGAGGACAAGAGGACAAGAAGACAAGAGGACAAGAAGACAAGAGGACATGAAGATATGAAGACATGAAGACATGAAGACATGAGGACAAGAGGACATGAAGACATGAAGACATGAGGACATGAAGACATGAAGACATGAAGACATGAGGACATGAAGACATGAGGACAAGAAGACATGAAGACAAGAGGACATGAAGATATGAAGACATGACGACATGAGAACATGAAGATGTGAAGACATGAGGACAAGAGGACATGAAGACATGAGGACAAGAGGACACAAGGACATGAAGACATGAGGACATGAGGACAAGAAGACACTAGGACATGAGGACATGAGGACAGAAGGACATGAGGACAAGAGGACATGAGGACATGAAGACATGAAGACATGAGGACAAGAGGACATGAAGACACGAGGACACAAGGACATTAAGACGTGACGACATGAGGACATGAAGACATGAGGACAAGAGGACACGAAGACATGAAGACATGAAGACATGAGGACAAGAGGACATGAAGACAAGAGGACACGAGGACATGAAGACATGAGGACAAGAGGACACGAGGACATGAAGACCTGAGGACATGAAGACATGAGGACATGAGGACAAGAGGACATGAAGACAAGAGGACAAGAGGACATGAAGACATGAGGACATGAGGACATGAAGACATGAAGACATGAGGACATGAGGACAAGAGGACAAGAGGACATGAAGACATGAGGACATGAAGACATGAAGACATGAGGACAAGAGGACAAGAGGACACCTGTTCACTCTTGTAGATCCAGATCTGCTCCGTGTTGATGGCGGCGTACACTTTGTTCTTGGTTCCTTTCAGTTCCAGCGCTCCGTGTTTCTGACAGTGTGACCCAGGTCCAAACCGCCGCCGACCGAACACCAGCTGATCTCTGACATGTTCCTGCAGCGTGCCGACCCACCGCCGCCGCAGCACTGAGACAGGAAACGCATCATCATCATCATCATCATCATCATCATCATCATCATCATCACAGACCTGCTTCAGACCCAGTGGTGGGTTCGGTTCTGTGGGGTTCTGTTTACCTTCATTGTCGGTCCTGAACACAAAGATCCGCTGACTCGTCACAATTTCAAACTTGTTGTCTTTGGCTGGGCGGGCCATCTGGATGGCAGCCAATGGGATGACTCCTTTAGGATAGACGTCCTGAGACAGAGCAGGTGACAGGAAGTGATCAGAACCCGTCTGAAGGTCCATTCATTGTTTACAGTTTTTCTCAGTCACTTTTGTACATTTCTCAGATCAGAACTGAAATTCTCAGTTCTACTACCTGTTCAATCTTCACATCATTGTGTCACTTGTGTACATCAAAAAAGCAGTTTCTCATTTCTTTGAACAAGTTGCAAATGCTTTGGTACATCCATGCAAATGATTATGTACAATTCTCTTCTGTTTCCTACATTATCAATTGCTTATGTCATGTTGATCAAAATATATTATAATGGGTCTCTGTTGAATAGTCTGTTTGTTTTTTTGTTTTTTTTCTTTGTGCTATGCAGTGCTGTCTTTTCCTTTCTGTATCACAATGACACGGTCTGTCAACAAATTACAGTACAAACAGTAAAAGCGTAAATGTGAATCTTGTCCAGTCTCTTGCAATCAAACTTCCACATACACTAAGGTGTAACCTACAATTTACAATAATTGTCATCAAAACTTTAGCCATAGTTTACATCAGAACATCCCTCCAGAGTACACTGTTATATTGACAACATGACTAAGCAATTTGACTGTCTTATCCGTACACAATGACACAAGGACTTATCATTCTGATGGCACTGACATGTTCATTGACACGGATATTTACTTTTGAGAGATGAACTGAGGATTTTGAGCAAGAGAGTGGCTTTTGCAGGTAATCCATGGTGTTTGTCTATGTGTACAAATTGTTTTGAGAAATGCACTTACTGTTTTGCAAATGTCGAGGATGATTTTATAAATGTACCAAAGCGACTGAGAAAAACTGTAAATCTAAATAAACTTTATTAAATATAAAACATTATTAAAACGTTCTTCAAACCTTCTCACTGCCGAAGTACATCAAGTTCTTTCCATCAAACTTCACGTAACGCTTCTGAAATACATAGTTCCTGAAACATGAAACACATCAGGTCAGAGACAGAGACGGAGAGACAATGAGACAAAGATACAGAGAGACAAAGAGACAAAGTGGCAAAGAGACAGAGGGACAAAGAAACAAAGAGACAAAGTGGCAAAGAGACAGAGAGACAAAGAGACAGAAAGAGAGACAGAGAGACAAAAAGACAATGAGACAGAGACAATGAGACAGAGAGAGAGAGAGAGAAAGAGACAGAGAGACACACAAACAGAGAGACAAAGAGATAGAAAGACAAAAACACTTAGAGACAAAGAGACAGACAGACAAAGAGACAGAGAGACAAAGAGACAGAGAAAGAGAGAGATAGAGAGACAGAGAGACAAAAAGATACAAAAAGAACGACAGGAGAACATTTTTGTTTTAAAGAGATGTAAAGAAGAAAGAAAAGACAAACACACCGAGTGGATGAAGAAGAAGAAGAGGAGGAGAAGAAGATGACGAGGCAGAGGCAGCTCCTCAAGAGGGAGGAGACACAAGGAGGAGCAGAGAGGAGGAGATGCAGAACAGCTGATGACCTTTGACCTCTGATAACACACACACATAAACGATGACATCAGAACAGGAAGCTGTGTGTGAATTTAACTTCCTGATTGCACTGCTGTGATTGGAAAGCTGAGAACATGGGAGGAGTTACATGATCTCAAGACTCTTTTCCACCCTCTGAAACCTCCTTAAAAACCCCTGGAACCCCCTTAATACCCCTGGAACCCCCTTAAAACCCCTGGAACCTCCTTAAAAACATCTAGAACCTCCTTAAAAGCTTCTAGAATCTACTTAGAACCTAAGGAACTTGCTCAAGGACCACTGAACACTGTGAAAACTCTGTACCACCTCCTCAAAAACCTCTGGAACTTGCTCAAGGAAACCTAGTACCTTTTAGAGGACCTTTGGTCTGGTACTCTTTCAGTTTTCAGACCTGGGTCTCGCTGGTCTAACCAGCTGTGTAAATTAAACGCACCCCTGGTCTAACCAGCTGCGTAAATCAAACGCACCCCTGTGGAGATAGCTTGTCCAGCCATCCACTGATGATGGGCGGGGCTCTCTCGGTCAGGGAGGTGTAGCTGGCGTAGGGGGAAATGGTCAAGTCCTCATCGGCCTCTGAGGGGAAGGTGTGGGGGGGCAGGGAGAGGTAGCGGACAGGGGGTGGAGGTTCTCCGACGGTGCTGTAACCCTGAGAGTCTCCGGAGTGAAGAGCCTGAGACAAACGCTTCGTCCAGGAGAACTTCGGACACCTAGAGGTACAAAAACACCTTTATTTAGACAGCTGGTAGAGCTTCAGTCTATGACATCACATCCTGTTTTATTTTGAAATCTATGCACACATCTTCATCTTTTTGTAATCCGCAGAAACAAATGGTTCCAAGTCTTTGTGGTTGTTAGTGTTTTTAGTTTCTTGTCAATAAAATTCTTGACTTTCACCACAGGACCTGTGAGGTGTTCAGAAGCTCTGTATCTTTAAAACTGTTTCTATGATCAAGAACAAACTTTGAAAGTTTTCACTTCATTTTGTTTGTATTCAACAACAAAGAGAAAAAGACAAAAGATCTGATTCTGCTAAATATTAAACAGACTGCAGTTTATCAAGTCCACAAAATAGTCGATCAATATGCAGATGTTGTTGTTTTATATATCTCTCTTATTTACAGACTAGTAGTTAATTCTCTGTTTTATTTCTGTCACAACACTCCTAAAAGTCGTGTGAACCATTCATGTGGTTTCTAGTATCTTACCCATGATCCTCGGCAAGTTTCTCTTCCATCCTCCTCATGTCCTCCGGTCGGCTTCGTTCACTCTGCAGGACATTAAACATATCAGCTGGCATTTATTTCAAAATAACGTTGTGATGAGGGATGTCAGTATCTCACCTCAAATGGGAGATTTCTTCTGGTCTGGAAAACAGTTTCACAGTACGGACTGATCTCCTCCTCAGGGTCGTCTGTTGAAGCTGGTCACCAGAAAACAAACACAGTTATCACGAATAAACCACACCACATGAACACAACTTAAACCTTCAGTCTGTCCAATCCAACCAAACTGAATGAACAGGATCCAGATCTGGATGGTTGTCCTCATTCACGTCTTACTGTGAACATACAAGTTTTCATGAGTCTCATTTGAACTCACCTCGGGCTGATCCTGAAGAGTTGTTACTTAAAGTGCTGCCACTGAAAACAGACAGACAGACAAATAATCAACAATCAATTTAAAGAAAACCTCCAGAGTCACTAAAGAAGACAGAACCATCCCAGTCTGTCCTTTTAGTCCTCAGTTGGGTCCACTGGATTCTTTACCTCTGACTTTCTCCATGAGAACAGTTTGAGGATTTTCAGTCAGGATTTAGAGTGCATCATAGCACAGAGACCGCACTAGTCAAAGTTACAAATGACCTCCTAATGGCATCAGACAAAGGACTCATCTCTGTACTTGTCCTGTTAGATCTTAGTGCCGCATTTGACACCATTGACCATCAAATTCTTTTACAGAGACTGGAACATCAAATTGGCATCAAAGGAACCGCCCTAAGCTGGTTTAAATCGTATTTTTTAGATCGATCTCAGTTTGTTCATGTCAATGATGAATCCTTCATGCATACCAAAGTTTGTCATGGAGTTCCACAAGGTTCTGTGCTAGGACCACTTCTATTCAGTTTATATATGCTTCCTCTAGGGAACATTATTAGGAATCACTCCATTAATTTTCATTGTTATGCTGATGACACCCAATTATATTTATGGATCAAGCCTGATGAAACCAATCAGTTAACTAAACTCCAAGCATGCCTTAAGGATATAAAAAGTTGGATGATCTACAATTTTCTGATGTTAAATTCAGACAAAACTGAAGTTCTTGTAATTGGACCCAAGAACCTCAGAAACTCTCTTTCTAGAGACTTCGTTACTTTAGACGAGATCACCCTGGCCTCCAGCTCCACCGTAAAGAATCTTGGAGTTGTTTTTGATCAGGATTTGTCCTTTAATGTCACATAAAACAAATTTCAAGGACTGCTTTCTTCCACTTACGTAACATCGGCAAAATCAGACGCATTGTATCTCAAGGGGATGCAGAAAAACTAGTCCATGCATTTGTTACTTCTAGGCTGGACTATTGTAACTCTTTGTTATCAGGCTGCTCCAGTAAATCTCTGAGGACTTTGCAGCTAATTCAGAATGCTGCTGCACGTGTTCTGACAGGAACCAAGATCAGAGATCACATCTCTCCCATTTTGGCTTCTTTGCATTGGCTACCTGTTAAATCTAGAATAGAATTTAAAATTCTTCTCCTTACATACAAAGCTCTTCATGGTCAGGCACCATCATATCTAAAAGAGCTCATAGTACCTTACTACCCCTCTAGAACGCTGCGCTCTCAGAATGCTGGGTTCCTTGTGGTTCCTATAGTTTCCAAAAGTAGACTGGGAGCCAGAGCTTTCAGCTACCAAGCTCCTCTTCTGTGGAACAAACTACCATTTTGGGTTCGTGAGGCAGACACGGTCAACACTTTTAAGAGTAGACTTAAGACTTTCCTTTCTGATAGAGCTTATAGTTAGTGCTGGCTCAGGTCATCCCTTAGTTATGCTGCTATAGGACTAGACTGCCGGGGGACTCCCTCTCCCTCTTTTCTCTCTCTCTCTGTCTCTCTCTCAGTGTTATGCCTAGCCAGGCACGGTACTGGTTGAAGATGTAGTCACATCTCCCTTTACTGAAAACTCTACTCAAATCTCTCTCTCTCTCTCTCTCTCTCTCTCCCCCCCCCCCCCATCACCATCACCATCTGTAAACATGCATGTCTCATTAATGCATGTTAATGCATGTTACTAACTAAACTTCTTCCCCGGAGTTTCTGTGCTCTCTTGTCCAGCAGGTTCTCATGGATCGTGGCTGCTGCTGTGGTCCTGCACGACGTCCACTACTTATATTATTACTGTCATTATTGTTACCATATCTCTGTGTACTCTGTATACTGTAATCATTTTATCATTTATTGTAATTGTACAATATGTCTCTGTTGATTTGTTCTGTACATGTGACATCTATTGCACGTCTGTCCGTCCTGGGTGAGGGATCCCTCCTCTGTGGCTCTTCCTGAGGTTTCTTCCACCTTTTTCCCTGTTAAAAGGGTTTTTGTGGGCAAGTTTTTCCTCACTCGAACCGAGGGTCTAAGGACAGAGGGTCTAAGGGCAGAGGGTCTAAGGACAGAGGGTCTAAGGACAGAGGGTCTAAGGACAGAGGGTGTCACTCCCTGTACAGATTGTAAAGCCCTCTGAGGCAAAATGTGTTTTGTGAATTTGGGCTATACAAATAAATTTTGATTTGATTTGATTTGATACCCTGAGAACCTCTGAGGGTCCTTAATAAATAGAGCTGCCGTCAAACTACTTTTTCTTCTGCAGGTTTTGTATCGAGGCAAAAGTCTAATAGATGACGCAAAAAAGCAACTGAGCAGCAAGCTGTGGGTACACTCACTGTTAACATTTACTACCCACATTTTAATGATAACGATGCTCGTATTAAGATCATGTTCATGGATGGATGGATGGATGTAGGAATATAACAGACACATGAATAGGTTAGGAGGTGAATCAGGTGTCTTTGGGGGGCCTCTGTCAGTCAGTCAGTCTTCAGGTTGGTCAGTCTCGGCACATCTAAAAGGCAAAGTAAATTAACCTCCTTGTTTGGAGCCTGGTCCATCGGAGGAGGCCTACCTGTTCCTCTCGGGGTTCCTCTCAGGTGTTTGTCTGGGTGGAGTCGGAGGAGCTGACTGCTGGATGCAATAACTCCTCCCTCCACTGGGGGCAGTAGAGCCAGGTAAGGTGCCCCAGTAGATCTCGTTAGACACCATCTCCATCCCACCACCTCGGGGTGAACCAGATGGCGACGATCCAGACAGTCGGCTGTTGTCGAGAAAACCAGAACAGGAAGTCACAGGAGGCGTCTGCTCTGTTCGCACAGCTGAAGAGGACAACGAAGAGGGCGGGGATCCCTGGAAGATGGCAGTGGCGACCCTGCGGTTCAGCCTTGGGGGAACAGGAGGTAACACCCCTCCAGCGTCGGACAGAGACAAACTACGACTTGGCCTCCTCTTCTCCGCCTGGCTTGCTCCCTTGCTGGGCGCGGCCGACTTGTTGTTGAGGTCGGAGTTCAGCCTGTCATCAGGTGTGGGCGTGTCCCCTGAGGTCAAACCCTCTAAGACGGTGAAACAGATGGACTCCTGGGAAAGCCTCCTGGGCGGGGGCGGTGCAGGGTCCGGTGTTGGGCAGAAGTGGATGGGTGCTGTCCTGCGGCGGTTGAAAACAGTTCTGGGTTTGGGGACCGGCTTCACCACGGGTCTGTCAGTGTCAGAGTTGGTCAGCATGGCGGCAAGGTCTGGAGCCGAGCTGTTCCTGAACGCCTCAAAGTTAACGGGTCTAAGCGGTGACGAGCGAACTCGCTCTGATGAAACAGACTGACAGCGGTCACGCGGGAGATCGGCCTTCTGATTGGCTCTCTGAGCCTCGAGCCTCTGAATGTGACTGACCAATCGTAGGATCCTCTTCCTGTGTCCAGTGGCAGTTATACCGAGGCTGACCAAGGCGTCATGGTCCAGGTGTGTGAAGTCTCTAGCCAATAGGAGACCACCTTGACGGAAGGCGTCCAGATACCTGTGGAGGACATTAAACAGTGACGATGATGCCATCAGCAAGGTGTCGAATAACTGAGGGGGTCTGAGGAGGTCTGAGGAGGCCTATGGGTGTCTGAGGGGGTCTGAGGAGGTCTGAGGGGGTTTGAGGAGGTCTGAGGAGGTTTGAGGAGGTCTGAGGGGGTCTGTAGGGGTCTGAGGAGGTCATGTTAAATGATTAAAAGTCAACTGAAGCTGCAAACACGTCAGTCAGTAGTTATTTTTAGCAGCTCTTGACGGCACGGACAGGTCATGTGTTTATCCTCTGCATGTGTTTATCCTCTGCATGCTAACACTTTAGCATACATGCTTACATTTACTTCAATCCGTGCAGGAACATAAGGACTTCAGTATGGTGGCTGACGAGGACAAACATGCTACAACGGCCCAAGACATTTTGTCGCTTTGGATAAAAGCGTCTGCTAAATGACTAAATGTAAATGTAAATGTAAAACATTTCATTAACGAATAATCCAGACTGCAGCGCTCCTCTGAGGCTAACCTCAGAGTGTTCATGCAGCTGCAGCTTGCCTCTCCTGATGAAAACATTCTGTTGTTTTATATCTATATTATTATATCAGGTCTATATTTAGAGAAACCAGCAGCTCATAGCATGTTCAACACAATGCAGCTTCATCTTTGAGTTTACAGATTGTTGTTGTGATTTATACTCTGACCTTGGACTTCAGGGTTTGTATAAATGGTCACAGCTACATGGACTGTCTCACCACAAGGTGGCGTCCTTCCACCATTACTTGTCATCATGTAAACAGATGATGGATGTTCATGCTTTCACTGATTTTCAGAACTTTTATCACTTTTATTGTCTTCTGACTTTCTCTTTCATTTGTTGGTTTCAGCCTCACAGTTAAACACAGAAACAGTCTGGACAGTTTTGTTTGAATCTGGAGTGAAGCAAAGATCTCAGTTCTTCTTGTAACAAACAGTACTCCTCCATCGAGCAGCAGTAAAGATATTTGGACTGTTGTTCCCATCACGGCGGCGTTCTGCTTCACCTGCCTGTTTATGTTTCAGATTTTTTACAGACTCTTCCACATTTAGCTCCCTCGTATCATTTCTCTGTATGTTTCATGAGTTTCTGTGTTTGTGTGAAGCTCCCTCAGTCAGACGCATGTTTGTCCTTGTTGGCCACCATAGTTCAGAGATGTTTCTTTAAGAAATGACATCATGCTACACGACACAAACGTTTAATGAATGTTTTGTTAAACACAGTCCACATCGAGGTGTTCAAAATCTAGGGGAGACAATTGTTTATAAAACGTTTGTGTTGAGTTTGCAGACGTTTGTTCAATGTGTAGGCTAAGCTAACTGTTAGCGCTGGTTAGCATGTTAGCATGTAGCACGGCGGGCTCTGACCTCTCCAGATGGATCGCGACTAGAAGCGTCTCAACCGACGTGCTTCCATCCAGCGAGGCCATAACGACCAACATGGAGTCTGGACTGGATTTTGTCTCCACGTTCAGGAACCAGCAGGGCCATCACGGACCTACAGCAGGGACTGGCACCATCCATCCATCTGAGGAGACAAGAACCACAAACAGGACTCAGGATCGGGTCAGCACCAGGATCAGGGTCACAATCTGTTCAAGCAGACAAATGACAGCTTAGTGGCTCATGGGTAATGTAGTTTTCATCAGCTGTTCAGTGTTGTTAAATTACCCTGCAGTGATGATGATGATGATGATGATGATGCTTCAGGCTGTGTGAGCTGCTGACTGTTTTTATGGCTCTCAGATGACATCACTGTGACCTCTGACCCCCACAGGTCATGACCCCCCCTCCAGCCGACTAAAACCACAGAAGAAGAACAAAACCTGATGTCATCAGCCGGGAACAGCAGCCGGATTGTTTGTGAGCGTCTGCAGCAGCAGAATGACCTTTGACCCCCGGACAACATGAAGAGATCAGCTGACCCAGAATCAGAGCGAGAGGCCCGGTCCGCGAGTATTTTTAGAAACCGCTCAACAAACACGTGAAACATTGTCAACATCGTCAACAGATTCCACTTTAAATAAAGTTTAAACTGGTCATCACAGGAAGTGACCCACCCTGTTCCTGGGCTCTCTGATTGGCTCCAGAATAATGTGGACGCGTTGTTTGTTTCAGCCCTGAGTTTTGTCTACAGGTGTCGTCTGATTCACTGACATGTTGATCAGTTTACAGAGAAGACATAACGTGAAACCTGAAAGCTGCTTTTTAGCAACACACACAGTGAACAAAGAACACACACATGCTAACACACACACAGTAACACACACAGGATACAGGGAGTGCCTGCAGCGAGCTGTGTTGAAGCTGAAGGGTGGAGGTCGACCTTGAGCTGCAGTGAATCTGTTTCCTGAAAAAGGCTGGAATGTGTTAGTTTGACACCCACTGTGATTAATGTGTGTGTGTGCGTGTGTGTGTGTGCGTGTGTGTGTGTGCGTGTGTGTGTGTGTGTGTGTGTGCGTGTGTGTGTGTGTGTGCGTGCATGTGCATGTGTCTGAAGTCGTTAACAGTCAACTAATCATTAGCTGGGCTAATGAGAATCTGAAGAATAAAGTAACAAAGATCAGATTGTTTGAATTCATGAAGAAGAAATTATTGACTGTAAACAACCAGAAGCTACTGGAGCAACGTCAACTGTACGACCAGAAACCAGCGGAACAATGTCAACTGTAGGACCAGAAACCAGTGGAGCAACGTCAACTGTACGACCAGAAACCAGTGGAACAATGTCAACTGTAGGACCAGAAACCAGTGGATCAACGTCACCTGTATGACCAGAAAACAGTGGAACAATGTCAACTGTAGGACCAGAAACCAGTGGAACAATGTCAACTGTACGACCAGAAACCAGTGGAACAATGTCAACTGTAGGTTCAGAAACCAGTGGAACAATGTCAACTGTAGGACCAGAAACCAGTGGAACAATGTCAACTGTACGACAAGAAACCAGTGGAGCAACGTCAACTGTACGACCAGAAACCAGTGGAGCAATGTCAACTGTACGACCAGAAACCAGTGGAACAATGTCAACTGTACGACCAGAAACCAGTGGAACAATGTCAACTGTAGGTTCAGAAACCAGTGGATCAACGTCAACTGTAGGTTCAGAAACCAGTGGAGCAATGTCAACTGTACGACAAGAAACCAGTGGAGCAACGTCAACTGTACGACCAGAAACCAGTGGAACAATGTCAACTGTACGACCAGAAACCAGTGGAACAATGTCAACTGTAGGTTCAGAAACCAGTGGAGCAACGTCAACTGTACAACAAGAAACCAGTGGAGCAACGTCAACTGTATGACCAGAAACCAGTGGAGCAACGTCAACTGTACGACCAGAAACCAGTGGAACAATGTCAACTGTACGACCAGAAACCAGTGGAACAATGTCAACTGTAGGTTCAGAAACCAGTGGAACAATGTCAACTGTAGGTTCAGAAACCGGTGGATCAACGTCAACTGTACGACCAGAAACCAGTGGAACAATGTCAACTGTACGACCAGAAACCAGTGGAACAATGTCAACTGTAGGTTCAGAAACCAGTGGAACAATGTCAACTGTACGACCAGAAACCAGTGGAACAATGTCAACTGTAGGACCAGAAACCAGTGGAACAATGTCAACTGTACGACAAGAAACCAGTGGAACAATGTCAACTGTACGACCAGAAACCAGTGGAACAATGTCAACTGTAGGTTCAGAAACCAGTGGAGCAATGTCAACTGTACGACAAGAAACCAGTGGAGCAACGTCAACTGTACGACCAGAAACCAGTGGAACAATGTCAACTGTACGACCAGAAACCAGTGGAACAATGTCAACTGTAGGACCAGAAACCAGTGGATCAACGTCACCTGTACGACCAGAAAACAGTGGAACAATGTCAACTGTAGGACCAGAAACCAGTGGAACAATGTCAACTGTATGACCAGAAACCAGTGGAACAATGTCAACTGTAGGTTCAGAAACCAGTGGAACAATGTCAACTGTAGGACCAGAAACCAGTGGAACAATGTCAACTGTACGACAAGAAACCAGTGGAGCAACGTCAACTGTACGACCAGAAACCAGTGGAGCAATGTCAACTGTACGACCAGAAACCAGTGGAACAATGTCAACTGTACGACCAGAAACCAGTGGAACAATGTCAACTGTAGGTTCAGAAACCAGTGGATCAACGTCAACTGTAGGTTCAGAAACCAGTGGAGCAATGTCAACTGTACGACAAGAAACCAGTGGAGCAACGTCAACTGTACGACCAGAAACCAGTGGAACAATGTCAACTGTACGACCAGAAACCAGTGGAACAATGTCAACTGTAGGTTCAGAAACCAGTGGAGCAACGTCAACTGTACGACAAGAAACCAGTGGAGCAACGTCAACTGTATGACCAGAAACCAGTGGAGCAACGTCAACTGTACGACCAGAAACCAGTGGAACAATGTCAACTGTACGACCAGAAACCAGTGGAACAATGTCAACTGTAGGTTCAGAAACCAGTGGAACAATGTCAACTGTAGGTTCAGAAACCGGTGGATCAACGTCAACTGTACGACCAGAAACCATTGGAACAATGTCAACTGTACGACCAGAAACCAGTGGAACAATGTCAACTGTAGGTTCAGAAACCAGTGGAACAATGTCAACTGTACGACCAGAAACCAGTGGAACAATGTCAACTGTAGGACCAGAAACCAGTGGAACAATGTCAACTGTACGACAAGAAACCAGTGGAACAATGTCAACTGTAGGTTCAGAAACCAGTGGAGCAATGTCAACTGTACGACAAGAAACCAGTGGAGCAACGTCAACTGTACGACCAGAAACCAGTGGAACAATGTCAACTGTACGACCAGAAACCAGTGGAACAATGTCAACTGTAGGTTCAGAAACCAGTGGAGCAACGTCAACTGTACGACAAGAAACCAGTGGAGCAACGTCAACTGTATGACCAGAAACCAGTGGAGCAACGTCAACTGTACGACCAGAAACCAGTGGAACAATGTCAACTGTACGACCAGAAACCAGTGGAACAATGTCAACTGTAGGTTCAGAAACCGGTGGATCAACGTCAACTGTGTCAACTGTACGACCAGAAACCAGTGGAACAATGTCAACTGTACGACCAGAAACCAGTGGAACAATGTCAACTGTAGGTTCAGAAACCAGTGGAACAATGTCAACTGTACGACCAGAAACCAGTGGAACAATGTCAACTGTAGGACCAGAAACCAGTGGAACAACATCAACTGTAGGACCAGAAACCAGTGGAGCAACGTTTGACCACTGTCTGACATTGTTTCACTACGTCTCCCGTTGTACAGTTGAAAACAGGTTACAAACATTGTGATGGCGTCTCACTGATGACAAACATGAACAGAGTTTAAACAACGAGTTTGTTGTCAGCTGTTAAAGAAAGAGAAGAAACCAAAGTGACAGAGTGTGAGATAAAAATAACTACTGACACACAATACGCACACACACACACACACACACACACACACACAGAGGTCAGCAGCGTCCAGCAGAAGACAAAGGAGGAGGAGGAGGAAGTGAGTCACTGCAGCTTCCTCCTGTCGACCTTTTTCCTCCTCCAAACTGCAGCTGCTTCACATGAAACCAGCTTCTGTTCTCAGACCATCGGGATCGACCTCACGGGGTTTATGTAACACACATGAACACACCTGAAACACTCAAACACACAATCACAGGAATCCTCTAAACGTTACAGTTTCCTGAACTGCTGCCAACTCCAGCTGCTGTTAGCTGCTGTTAGCTCAGTCTGTTAGCTGGGCTGAGCACCGTGGGAATGTTAGTGTTTGTGAGATTTACACAACAATGTGACGTCATGTTGGTTAAAATCAGATTTCTAAAGAGGAAGTCAGCTGCAGGATGACAAACACTAACCAGGTTTAGGCTGTTATTAGTCAGACGATGATGACGAGTCATCAAATCACTTCAAATCAGTCGTCTGTCTGCAGGTCTCAAAGATCTGTGACCAGATTATGAACACTGTAAAACTAAAAGAGTCAAAAAACATGGAGGGAGAAACTCCAGGAGTCAGTCTGAGAGGAAAAGGAGGCGTAGAGGAGGAGGAAGGTGAAACAGGAAGTGACTGAAGGCTGCAGATAAAGACGCCGTGAGGACAGAAACAGGCCGGAGGATACAGACGCTTCCATCCCACTTCCAATCTACAACACTAAACACAGAAGAAGAAGAAGAGAGAGGCTAACTATGCTAACACTACACATCACTGTGTGACAGGCTAACACTGCTAACAGTGCTAACAGTGCTAACCTGGACCTGAACAGACCTGAACATTTTCTCAGCCTCTCTTATCTCCGTCCTGTTGTTGTAATCAGCTGTAGATCTACAGAACAAAACACAGGATACAGGAAACACACACACACACACACACACACACACACACACACACACACACACAGGAGCAGTCCAGATCCAGGATCAGCTGACTTTAAATCTACAAAAATCTACCATGTTTCTACAGGAGCCCAGAACAGACAAACTAACAGACAAACTCTGGATCCTGGATACATAAAGTACATATACATAAAGTACATATATTTTATGTATATATACATAAAGTACATATATTTTATGTATATATACATAAAGTACATATATTTTATGTATATGTACTTTATGTATATATATGTAGAATACATATAAAGTATATATACATAAAGTACATATATTTTATGTATATATACATAAAGTACATATATTTTATGTATATATACATAAAGTACATATATTTTATGCATATATACATAAAGTACATATATTTTATGTATATGTACTTTATGTATATATATGTAGAATACATATAAAGTATATATACATAAAGTACATATATTTTATGTATATATACATAAAGTACATATACATAAAGTGTATGTATACATCTGGACTTCTTCAGGACTTCATTCTTCAGTTTTCTCCCCAAACACCAAACACACCTTTTCCTCTTCTGACCATCTTTAGTCTGTGCTTCCTGTGACATCATCATCATCATCATCATCATCATCATGTCATTCCTTCCCTCCTCTCTCTGTCTCTGATTCTTTGGTCCAAACTGTTTTCAGACTGACGTTCACACGTCGATCAATTGCTCTGATCTGATTTTTGACTTGTCTGAAGATCAACGTGATGTCATCAACATGATGTCATCAGTGTGACATCATCAACATGACATCACCAACGTGACATCTGTGAATGTTTGAATGTTTCAGTGAAGTTTTCCATCAGAGACGACAAAGAAACAAATCCTGGATCCACCATGAGGTCACGGAGAGATCGTTACATACTCGTTACGTACCCGTTACGTTCATGTACGTGACCTCATCGTGTACATGTGTTTGTGTCTCAGTTAGCACTGATGAAGTCACGTGACATGAGGTGATGGCGTGTATCATATATGTATGTCACGCTGCTTGGTCAGTTTCAGGTGGAGCTCTCTGATTGGTCCTGGAGACGATCAGCTGTCTGCTGGTCTGGACTTTGTCCAGAAACAAACCTCGTCACATGATCAGACTTCATCAACGAACAACGTCGTCTCAGCAGAATGACATCACACCAGGCTCAGTGCTAATGTTAGCTTCACTGTTAGCTCCTCCATTAGCATAACACACGGACACGGACTGAAAGTCAGAGTCAAAGATCCGAGTGCTAATGCTGCTAACACTGCTAAGCTAAAGAGCAAAATCACACTTAGCTTCATTTAGCTTCATTTAGCTTCATTTAGCTTCATTTAGCTATGCTTAGCTAATGAATACTAATGAATATTAAATTAAAGTCTGAGTCTGTTTGTCGACGCACAAACAGGAAGTTAAACAAAGCAGGACAGCCTGAATGTGATTGGATGACAGACCTGTCAAAGAAGAGAGAGAGAGGAGAGGAGAGGACGAGAGAAGAGGAGAGGAGATGAGGAGAGAGGAGAGGAGATGAGGAGAGAGGAGAGGAGAGGAAGAACAAATGAAAGCGAGAGAGGGTGGGCGAGTGAGCAGTACAATAACAGTCTGTTTGAAACAAACAAAGAAAACACTGTTAGACTGCTGTGACTGGAACCATCAGAGAACGCTCAGAGAACGCTCAGAGAACACTGTTAGACTGCTGTGACTGGAACCATCAGAGAACGCTCAGAGAATGCTCAGAGAACGCTCAGAGAACACTGTTAGACTGCTGTGACTGGAACCATCAGAGAACGCTCAAAGAACGCTCAGAGAACACTGTTAGACTGCTGTGACTGGAACCATCAGAGAACGCTCAGAGAACGCTCAGAGAACACTGTTAGACTGCTGTGACTGGAACCATCAGAGAACGCTCAGAGAACGCTCAGAGAACACTGTTAGACTGCTGTGACTGGAACCATCAGAGAACGCTCAGAGAACGCTCAGAGAACGCTCAGAGAACACTGTTAGACTGTTGTGACTGGAACCATCAGAGAACGCTCAGAGAACGCTCAGAGAACACTGTTAGACTGCTGTGACTGGAACCATCAGAGAACACTCAGAGAATGCTCAGAGAACAGTTAGACTGCTGTGACTGGAACCATCAGAGAACGCTCAGAGAACGCTCAGAGAACGCTCAGAGAACACTGTTAGACTGCTGTGACTGGAACCATCAGAGAACGCTCAGAGAACGCTCAGAGAACGCTCAGAGGACGCTCAGAGAACACTGTTAGACTGCTGTGACTGGAACCATCAGAGAACGCTCAGAGAACGCTCAGAGAACACTGTTAGACTGCTGTGACTGGAACCATCAGAGAACGCTCAGAGAACGCTCAGAGAACACTGTTAGACTGCTGTGACTGGAACCATCAGAGAACGCTCAGAGAACGCTCAGAGAACACTGTTAGACTGCTGTGACTGGAACCATCAGAGAACGCTCAGAGAACGCTCAGAGAACACTCTTAGACTGCTGTGACTGGAACCATCAGAGAACGCTCAGAGAACGCTCAGAGAACACTGTTAGACTGCTGTGACTGGAACCATCAGAGAACGCTCAGAGAACGCTCAGAGAACGCTCAGAGAACACTGTTAGACAGCTGTGACTGGAACCATCAGAGAACGCTCAGAGAACGCTCAGAGAACGCTCAGAGAACACTGTTAGACTGCTGTGACTGGAACCATCAGAGAACGCTCAGAGAACGCTCAGAGAACGCTCAGAGAACACTGTTAGACTGCTGTGACTGGAACCATCAGAGAACGCTCAAAGAACGCTCAGAGAACACTGTTAGACTGCTGTGACTGGAACCATCAGAGAACGCTCAGAGAACGCTCAGAGAACGCTCAGAGAACACTGTTAGACTGCTGTGACTGGAACCATCAGAGAACGCTCAGAGAACGCTCAGAGAACGCTCAGAGAACACTGTTAGACTGCTGTGACTGGAACCATCAGAGAACGCTCAGAGAACGCTCAGAGAACGCTCAGAGAACACTGTTAGACTGTTGTGACTGGAACCATCAGAGAACGCTCAGAGAATGCTCAGAGAACACTGTTAGACTGCTGTGACTGGAACCATCAGAGAACGCTCAGAGAATGCTCAGAGAACACTGTTAGACTGCTGTGACTGGAACCATCAGAGAACGCTCAGAGAACGCTCAGAGAACACTGTTAGACTGCTGTGACTGGAACCATCAGAGAACGCTCAGAGAACGCTCAGAGAACGCTCAGAGGACGCTCAGAGAACACTGTTAGACTGCTGTGACTGGAACCATCAGAGAACGCTCAGAGAACGCTCAGAGAACACTGTTAGACTGCTGTGACTGGAACCATCAGAGAACGCTCAGAGAACGCTCAGAGAACACTGTTAGACTGCTGTGACTGGAACCATCAGAGAACGCTCAAAGAACGCTCAGAGAACACTGTTAGACTGCTGTGACTGGAACCATCAGAGAACGCTCAGAGAACGCTCAGAGAACGCTCAGAGAACACTGTTAGACTGCTGTGACTGGAACCATCAGAGAATGCTCAGAGAACGCTCAGAGAACGCTCAGAGAACGCTCAGAGAACACTGTTAGACTGCTGTGACTGGAACCATCAGAGAACGCTCAGAGAACGCTCAGAGAACGCTCAGAGAACACTGTTAGACTGTTGTGACTGGAACCATCAGAGAACGCTCAGAGAACGCTCAGAGAACACTGTTAGACTGCTGTGACTGGAACCATCAGAGAACGCTCAGAGAACGCTCAGAGAACACTGTTAGACTGCTGTGACTGGAACCATCAGAGAACGCTCAGAGAACGCTCAGAGAACGCTCAGAGAACACTGTTAGACTGCTGTGACTGGAACCATCAGAGAACGCTCAGAGAACGCTCAGAGAACGCTCAGAGGACGCTCAGAGAACACTGTTAGACTGCTGTGACTGGAACCATCAGAGAACGCTCAGAGAACGCTCAGAGAACACTGTTAGACTGCTGTGACTGGAACCATCAGAGAACGCTCAGAGAACGCTCAGAGAACACTGTTAGACTGCTGTGACTGGAACCATCAGAGAACGCTCAGAGAACGCTCAGAGAACACTGTTAGACTGCTGTGACTGGAACCATCAGAGAACGCTCAGAGAACGCTCAGAGAACACTGTTAGACTGCTGTGACTGGAACCATCAGAGAACGCTCAGAGAACGCTCAGAGAACACTGTTAGACTGCTGTGACTGGAACCATCAGAGAACGCTCAGAGAACGCTCAGAGAACACTGTTAGACTGCTGTGACTGGAACCATCAGAGAACACTCAGAGAACGCTCAGAGAACGCTCAGAGAACACTGTTAGACTGCTGTGACTGGAACCATCAGAGAACACTCAGAGAACGCTCAGAGAACGCTCAGAGAACACTGTTAGACTGCTGTGACTGGAACCATCAGAGAACGCTCAGAGAACGCTCAGAGAACACTGTTAGACTGCTGTGACTGGAACCATCAGAGAACACTCAGAGAACGCTCAGAGAACACTGTTAGACTGCTGTGACTGGAACCATCAGAGAACACTCAGAGAACGCTCAGAGAACACTCAGAGAACACTGTTAGACTGCTGTGACTGGAACCATCAGAGAACACTCAGAGAACGCTCAGAGAACACTCAGAGAACACTGTAAGACTGCTGTGACTGGAACCATCAGAGAACGCTCAGAGAACGCTCAGAGAACGCTCAGAGAACACTGTTAGACTGCTGTGACTGGAACCATCAGAGAACGCTCAGAGAACGCTCAGAGAACGCTCAGAGAACACTGTTAGACTGCTGTGACTGGAACCATCAGAAAACGCTCAGAGAACGCTCAGAGAACGCTCAGAGAACACTGTTAGACTGCTGTGACTGGAACGCTCAGAGAACGCTCAGAGAACACTGTTAGACTGCTGTGACTGGAACCATCAGAGAACACTCAGAGAACGCTCAGAGAACACTCAGAGAACACTGTTAGACTGCTGTGACTGGAACCATCTGAGAACACTCAGAGAACGCTCAGAGAACACTCAGAGAACACTGTAAGACTGCTGTGACTGGAACCATCAGAGAACACTCAGAGAACGCTCAGAGAACGCTCAGAGAACACTGTTAGACTGCTGTGACTGGAACCATCAGAGAACGCTCAGAGAACACTAAGAGAACGCTCAGAGAACACTGTTAGACTGCTGTGACTGGAACCATCAGAGAACGCTCAGAGAACGCTCAAAGAACGCTCAGAGAACACTGTTAGACTGCTGTGACTGGAACCATCAGAGAACACTCAGAGAACGCTCAGAGAACGCTCAGAGAACACTGTTAGACTGCTGTGATTGGAACCATCAGAGAACACTCAGAGAATGCTCAGAGAACACTGTTAGACTGCTGTGACTGGAACCATCAGAGAACACTCAGAGAACGCTCAGAGAACGCTCAGAGAATGCTCAGAGAACGCTCAGAGAACCATCAGAGAACGCTCAGAGAATGCTCAGAGAATGCTCAGAGAACGCTCAGAGAACCATCAGAGAACGCTCAGGGAATGCTCAGAGAACCATCAGAGAACACTCAGAGAACCATCAGAGAACGCTCAGAGAACACTCAGAGAACACACAGAGGACCATCAGAGAACGCTCAGAGAACACTGTTAGACTGTTGTGACTGGAACCATCAGAGAACACTCAGAGAACGCTCAGAGAATGCTCAGAGAACGCTCAGAGAACACTGTTAGACTGCTGTGACTGGAACCATCAGAGAACACTCAGAGAACGCTCAGAGAACGCTCAGAGAATGCTCAGAGAACGCTCAGAGAACCATCAGAGAACGCTCAGGGAATGCTCAGAGAACCATCAGAGAACACTCAGAGAACGCTCAGAGAACACTCAGAGAACACTGTTAGACTGCTGTGACTGGAACCATCAGAGAACACTCAGAGAACGCTCAGAGAACACTCAGAGAACACTCAGAGAACACTGTAAGACTGCTGTGACTGGAACCATCAGAGAACGCTCAGAGAACGCTCAGAGAACGCTCAGAGAACACTGTTAGACTGCTGTGACTGGAACCATCAGAGAACGCTCAGAGAACGCTCAGAGAACGCTCAGAGAACACTGTTAGACTGCTGTGACTGGAACCATCAGAAAACGCTCAGAGAACGCTCAGAGAACGCTCAGAGAACACTGTTAGACTGCTGTGACTGGAACGCTCAGAGAACGCTCAGAGAACACTGTTAGACTGCTGTGACTGGAACCATCAGAGAACACTCAGAGAACGCTCAGAGAACACTCAGAGAACACTGTTAGACTGCTGTGACTGGAACCATCAGAGAACACTCAGAGAACGCTCAGAGAACGCTCAGAGAACACTGTTAGACTGCTGTGACTGGAACCATC